>JANJYP010114373.1:0-10071 GCA_024605115.1 Rastrelliger brachysoma | reverse complement strand
AGTTGAGTTGACTCACCACATGGCCTGCACAGAGACAGGCTTGAATACATGTACTCTGTTGTCAGTTGACACACTGAAACCCCTGGAAGCAAGAAAAGAGGGAGCACAAAGGAGAGAGATAAAGAAAAATTGCCATCAGCCATCTTTGCAGCCTGATGTTTGGTGTGTGTTGGCCCTGTAATTAAAACATGGTATGGAAATTATCATACCCATCCCCGTCCAGATGTATCAGTGTGTCACTCCATAAGGGCAAAACCAGCCCCACCGAACACGAGCTGGGAGGGGAAAAAAGTCTCCATGTTATAACTTTATGCACCATATCAAAACAGGCAGGCAGAGATATGCTAACTAATCTCTTACCTGTCTACTGGACTGAAATCCATACCCAGCACCACACTCTCCTCTGTATCCTGGCGGCCATTGGTTGAAACCACCACCATGTAGCGGGTGACCTGAGCATGGGCACTCTCCAATCGGACCGCCTGAAGCAGCAGGAATATAGTTAGTGTCTCAAGAATTGATTGACAACCTTCTGATTATTTTGTGTGTGTGTGTGTGTGTGTGTGTGTGTGTGTGTGTGTGTGTGTGTGTGTGTGTGTGTGTGTGTGTGTGTGTGTGTGTACCCACCAGTTTGATGTTGTCCTCTGGTCTGAGGACAGTGAACATGGTTTGTAGATGCTGCTGGATGTCTCCTGGTAAGACAAAAAGTAGTGAAACACTACATCTGATCAATGTTAGGAACAGGAGCAGCAAATTAAGTAAAATAATAACACAAACCACCATCTTTGATTACATTTACTACTACCACTAATTAAGTGCTGTGTGCTTAATTAGGCAATTCAAGAGCATCTTTAAACTGTGAGATGGAGGGTTGTTGCTTGATGCTCAAGGACCTTTTACCTCACCTGCATGTTTGCTGCGCAGTTGTGAGAAGCGAGAGGCAGAGGAAGAAGAGGAGCCATTTCCTCGAGGTAAGAAGAGAGCAGCGCCTTTAACTGTCAGGAAACTTTCACTGATGCTGGACAGACAGAGAGAGAGAAGATACAATAAAATAAGGTGAGTGATAACACAATTCATCCTGAAAAGTCTGCAAGCCTAGTTAGCTACACAGCAAGGATGGTGATGTGAGTCAACTACTTTGGTCCAAGTTGAAATTTCTCTACAACTCTTAAAATTGCAATGAAAATTGGTACAGAAATCATCTCTAATGAGTTTCTTCATTCACTTCTGCTTTTTTTTTTCAATCGTCAATAAGCGAGACAGTGAAAATAATAAACATACGAGGTACACATCAGCAAGTTCAGCTTTGTCAAAGTGAAAAAGTTTCCCCAACAATCAAACACCCTACTGAACCAAGTAAAGAACTTAAGTGTGCATTTAATGATTCTCCAGCTGTCTGTGTATCTCCCCAACTGTATGAAGAAGTAGTTTTGTTTTGTTTTCCTTCATACAGCATAAAAACATCTGGTGTATATTCAATATGAGGGATTTGGTGTTCTAAACGTTCAACGTGTTTCAATAATAGTGATTTAATCTTCTGTTTTCTCACAAAACACACATGACATCCTGTACAAACATCTCATCCAAAACAATAATGGACAGACACGACCTCAAGACACTTGCAACAAACACCAGCTGGTTCCAATTACACGTCAACTTAAATTAACTTAACTGTTCATAAAATGACATGAAGCATGAAACACAAAGATATATTGAGTTATAGAGGACAAAAAGATAACTCTTTTTTTGGTACCATGCAAACAAAGTCTACCCATTTAACCAACCAATTATCTTCTCCACATGAACCTTGCCCTCTCTCAAACCAACAGGGCAACCTGCAGTTTTTTTTAATCTTTCTACTCAATAGGCAATCACAACTTAATTAGCTGAGACTTAGACTTAAGTACTTTATGACGCATATTTGAAGAACTGGCATGAAATGGGCAGCTCAGACTAAGCTGCTCGGTGCTATTGCTGGCTGAACAATAGAGCTATGTGACGAACTTGGATCCCTGATGCATTCCTTTGATTTTCACACTTCTGTGACGTTTATTGAATATTTCAAGTTGTGGTAAATAAGGCAAAATCACAGCGAGCAAGAATGTTCATTGTTGCATATTGCTCAACAGAGTTTTGAGACTATAGGATTAAGCAGAGTGAAAATGTGGTGTAGATTCATCAAATAGTGATCCTTGACATTCTATTTGCCCNGAATATTTCAAGTTGTGGTAAATAAGGCAAAATCACAGCGAGAAAGAATGTTCATTGTTGCATATTGCTCAACAGAGTTTTGAGACTATAGGATTAAGCAGAGTGAAAATGTGGTGTAGATTCATCAAATAGTGATCCTTGACATTCTATTTGCCAACAGGTCAATGCTGGGGGCAGATAAATATAGCAACAGGCTATAAGGAAGTTATATTAGAGACAGGAAGTCCAATTTTGACATAGTCTGCTGGGAAGAGAGGGATAGAAGCAGAGGTGGGGGTTCACAATAACCCAGGAACTGTCATCAGTAATTACAACAGTAACAACTAGGAAGTCCTTGGCCTCAGAGCAGGGCCTAAAAACATCCACTTAAATTCAAAAGTTGGAACATTGTAGAGAAATCTGTGACACCCATAGAATTGATGTTAAAGTTGTCTTAACTCAGAGATGCATTTTATCATGGTGAAATCAAAAGACTTCCTACAAACAACATCTACATCTGAGGTATTTAGACTGAATGTCTGCAAGAATAACCATCTCCCAATTTAACTCTAGCCAACACCCTCCCCAGGCCAGCAGGGGGATCAACAGCAACAGGGATTGCTCACACTGAGAGCACAGTCAACACTGGACAGAAGTTGTGAAAAGCATACACCATGTACTTTTGAATTTCCCCTTTTTTCATCATAACATTGCTATATGCCAACCCTAAAAATGCTCAGACCTCACGAATAAGTGACAGAGGGTGGAGGCTGACAGCTGAGTATGCATCCTCCCACTAATGTACACAGACACACCCATTCCTTTATAAGTGAAAATTATGTTTAAGTGTAAAGAAACGATCTAAAAAAAAAAATGCCATTAAATGCTTTAGTTCCTGACATTTGTCCTCCGACACTGCAGGAAATATTCACCACATCCTCTGCTTCAGGAACAATCTGCATCAGGCTGGTACACTGTGTGCTTTTATGGCGTATCCCCTCTAGGTGCATTTTTGGTTCAATGTTAAAACAAAATGTTAGCAAGGAGAAGGGAAGGAAACATCTCCCTGCAGTCACCGACTTTGGTCCTGCTGCTGTGCTGTCATATCCTTCCCAGTTCCCATTAAGTCGTCATGGAAAAACCACATGCCTTTGTCATAGGCTACCAGATTACTGTAACCAAGTGCTGAAGAGCTGGACCACTGAGAATAATAATAGTGTCAACGCAGTAAGAGCCTAAGCAAACTTCAAGATTAAACATTTTGTCAAACCACTTACTAAACAGTAAAACCCAACAGCCTACAATTCAGATGGCTCAACTAAAATCTCACTAAGAAAGCCTAGGACTCTGCCATGAGCGCAGTGCATTAAGTAAACTTACAGCTGATATATTTCCCCCTGAGAGATCACTGAGTTGTCGGTGAAATAAGGTTTCATCGTCCCCACGCAGCAAGCGCAGAAGCAGCCGGCTGATGAGCTCCGTGGCGCGGTCACAACACCGGGAGGCATGGCTGCTCTGGTGGCGGTGGCAGGGCGTACAGAAGCAGACTGTAGTTATCGATATAGTCGCTCCGAGACTGTATTAAAACGACTGTTGTTAAAACGCAGGTGGTTTGTGCCTTGTATCGAGGATTTTGGATACAAATCGGTCTACATCACACTAAACACGAGATTTAAAAGAAGAAAAAAAACGCGATAATAGGATATTTATACACAGCAGAGATGACCGGACATTGATATTTGGCACTTGCTGATGTAGAGCAGGTGCTTCTGAACATCTGCTCTATGGTAGTGTTTGATCCATCTGCAGCAGGCTGCGGTAAATCCTGCCGCTCCGGGGGAGGAGACACATGGTCCAATCGGTTTGTCGCCGCTGTATGAGAGGTAATTAATGCCTTACTGGACGCATGACTTCAGCAGGGTGAAGGAAACAACATTAATCAATCATTTTTAACAGTTATAAATGAAGTAATATAGAAATGAAGTAACGTTTTATAGATTTTTTTAGGATTACATGAGTACCTTTCCAAACTCATTGGTTTACAATAGCCTCAAGATATTACAGAAATTCATGTGGATTTCCTTCCACATACCCTAAAACAGGAAGTGACTGCTAAAACAGACCCTGATGGCATGCCACTTTCATGAAAGACTGTATATGCGCAGCACATATGTGTATGGTACAGCATTATGACCAAGCAAGCATGAAAAGCACAAAATATATGCACTAAAAAGACATGAGAGCCTTATTTAATAGAAAGACCTTATTAATTAAACTTCTACATCTTCATTTAACAGACCATGACTTTCTAGACTGCCTCCACAAATATTAAGACAAAGCTCCTATTCATGAGCAGAGGGTCTCCCTATTGTGTCACTGTGGTCTCTATCACCTATGCCCAGCTGGAAATTTTCTCTTCTCACAGTAACATCATTGGAAACCTGCTAACTTACTTTCCATGACAACACTTTTCCTGCTTTAGCATTAATTACTTCCCATACCCACAGTGGTATCCTTTGGGGAGTGCTGGTCACACATCGATCCCATTTATGTTGTCTTAACCATGCTGCTTGAGGAAAGGTGACAACATTGCGTAACTAACTAGGTCTGAAGTCTTTAGGGAAAAATCTCACCACAGTCAGCGACACACGACACCTAATCTGCTTCCAGGAACAGCACAACAAGAACACAACAACGGAAAAAGGATTGAGAAATCAAAAAAGAGACATGAGAGGACTTGTGAACCGAGAAGAAACTTGACCTCAGACTTGCTTGTTTATACCTCATGGTTTAAATTTATAGGATAGATGTGTGGCCACCACCCGACTGCCAATTCATTTCACAAGATAAACAACAACAACTGCAGTGCTGTTTTTACACAGTATGTAGTGTGTTTGTTTTGTTAATCACTCTCCTTAACTTTCATTAATCTCACAACCAAATGGTTTGATTCCATAGCAAGTTGAAATGGATTTAAATCAATTGAATTCACCAAATCATAACAAGTTATCTCAGGATTCCTTTCACATGTAGCAAGTCTAGACCAGTTTAACTCCACATAATGATACAGGCTCTGTGATCTTTACAAGCAGAAAATGGTTCAGTCTGCTAATACACTAAAAGAACACTGTCAAGGTTTAGTATATACAGAAACAGTGTAAATAGTTTAAGTCATTGCACTAATGACACTCAATTACTCATCCAGACGCCTTCATCACTGACTGATAACAGCTGCTTAATCTGACAGTTACACAATCAACACCCCAGCTTCCTGTTCAACAATCACTTTCTCAGAGGGAGTATGCTTTATTGTCGTCTGACTCTTCTCACAACATTGACCCCTGAAAATAACTTTCATCTCTCTGTCATTGTTCATCAATTGATCTCAATTAATCAAAACATCTACACCTTCAGTCTAATGTGCACACCATGCATACACATCTCTGCTAGAGACAAAAATATTTTTTACAGTTTGTTTAAGATATTGGAGATCTAGCTAAGAACTCCTGTAATCAGCCTGCATGGATCAGGTAGTCCTCATGGTCATGGACTCACAACAACACACATGCTTATGTTTGTGCTATTGGACCCATCTCTCAAGTTCCAGCTCACCGTCTCTCATTTGGCTGCTGAAATTCACACCATCCAATGACAACAAGCGAAGGCTGGGATGTGGATGTTACACACAGACGGATACCGGACACTAGTCTGTTGCTCTAATGTCTCCATGTATACAAACATACAGACAGTCACCTTAGAGATCACAACATCTCATATATATAATAAGAGTCCAAACCAGGGGGCTGTTGCACAAAACTAGGATAAGGGATTTCCCAGTTATCCTGGCTGAATTTAGCCAGAACTTTGTTGCACAAAAGCAGAGGCCCATTTGTTACCATGGAGATTTATTCTGCGGAGTTAGCCTGCTATCGACCAGGTTAACAGCCAGGCTTAGTTAATGCTGATGTTGTATTCATTCAGTCAGCTGTCATTTTGATCGGAAATAAATGTGTTTCACAGTTTTTTCATACTTGCCTGTATATCCTGCCTCATATAAAGACTTTAGTCTTTATTATTTAGGCCTACTGTCATTTGGTTTATATGCAGACTGCAGTTCATACTGCGGTCGGAGATTTGATGAATATTACTGCAGGCTTTTAGATGATTAGATGTAGCAAAGGTGGATTCAGTCAGTGAGAGTAATACACAAAGTCCCATTCACGTGATTCTTTCTATATAACGGCATGGCCTTTTTATACATGTTAACTTGTTAGAAGAAGCTCTGAGAGGAGCTTTCTTTGCAGACTGCTGGGTCCCATGCACAGAGGATTTATCTGTTGTCTATTGAATCTGTGTTTCACTAATGCATATATGCAGTAGAGATGCTGAACATCTGAATAAAGCCACTGCAGAGGTCAGCAGACGTCTTCAACACCTTCCTTGGCCACACCCTAAGTACCAGTAATTCATTCATTCACAGTGAGTGAGTGACAATGGTATAAGACATGCATACATGTTCTTATACCATTGACAAATGTTCCCCCTCAGAGTGTTTGTAATGATATCAGGGCTAACTGATATTTGCTATTTATTTGAAACACACACACATAGACACATCTTAATTAGCATCTATCCTATCAACAGCTGAGCGTTATGTGTATACAAGAGGAAGTTAGTATGATTAATTACAGTCTAATCAATCTGCCAGGCATAGTAATAGACAACATATATTGGATTACAACAAAGTGAGTGAAAAAGCATTGATTTGGAATTTTAGAGACACAAACAATGGTAACCTGTCAGAAAAAATGCAAATGTGTAGAAAAACAAAAGACCACTAATGGAATTCATTCAATGTTCTTCACATTCAGACAATAATTTGTCATTTGTTTTCATCTAACTAAAGAACGACAGATTGTAAAAGAACAGAAATACTCCTCTGTTGAGTCTGATTTCCCTTCTGTCGATCCTGTAGTGACGCTGCTGCTTCAGCTGATGTCACTATTCTGCTGACGTCACCAGCTTCAAACAGCAGCACTGCAGTGTGCCCTGCTTACGCAGATGGACACACAGCATCATTACAGTCTTATTCCAGTCTGGCTCAACTGTCACTACCTGTGTCTGGGGTCAGCTCAGCTGCAGCTGTCTGACTTCTGTGCAACAGGCAGCCCTGTTGTCGTCGGCAGTAGTGCTGAGGACAGACAACCTACTTCTATGACTTAAGGAGCATCAATTCAGGCATCATTTTATTGAGTTCCTGTCCCCTCTCTGTACACTAAACTGCAGTTCAGACTTAAAGGCAATACATGGAATAGTAATGAGAGAACCAGACAACGCTGAGGAAACTACTTACAATGATCTTGGCCCAAAATAATCACCATAACTGGTAAAGATTCATTTTACTCTGCCAGTTCATAACCTCTCATGCTTTTGCTGTGCATCACAGACAGCAGACAGTATATTTTCTGTATTTATCTGTGTGCATCTTTTGAGCCAAAAAAAAAAAACTGTATTCCCCTCTTCTTGAAGATTTATATGAGAGGAAATAAACTTGTTTTTCTGTTTATTTAACTTTTCATGTTCCGATTTGATTGAATGTGCTTCTTGTAAAACAAAACAAAACCTCCATTCTCTCTTTTGTTGCAGAATTTTGCGACATTATGTGAAATGCTTTAATAATACATTTTCTTTGATTATTAGAGTCTTATCAACTCTGTGGCCTGCACAATATATGAAAAGATACTCAAATACACAATCAATTTAGAAGATGAAGTTTGGGTCTCCAGCACTGTAAAGTATGATACAGAATTTATATAACTGGAATAAATCAGTGAACAAAAAGAAAGAATAAGTGTTCTTAAAACGTGATCTCTATGGGTGGGAAGGTCATCATTCGTTCATCATAGTATTCGCCTGAATATGTTTCTGGAGTTCAAAATGTACAAAGATAAACATATTGTCAAAAAGAGAAAGGTGGTGCAATTCACTGCCACATCCCAATATGTCAAGACCTTGGTTTTTCTCAACAGTTCATCTAAACTATTCAATCCACAACGGAGTCATTTAGTACATTTTTATAACCTAAACCGCCACTATACAAACTACATTCACAAACTACAGAGCCATGCAATGAGAACTTGTGACAGATACACACTGGATATGTTTCTTTTTTCTTTCAAAGATTCAAATCACTAGTGCAGGCAGGTCCCTCTTGTATTTGTGTATAGCTCGGTCGCTCACAGCAGGATCTAAATAACGAGTTCTCGTTGATTTTGTCTGGCGCAGCTCTGTCATGTATGCACGCGTGAGCGCGCCTGCCGACAGGCTCTGGCATAGTGACTGTTTAGGTTATAAAAAAGTAAATGACGTTGTTTCGTTACCACCCAGGATACTTGGATTTCAGCAGATGAGCAGTATGGAGGAAGATTACAAAGTTTTTGTGTACTTTTATGGGCCTTTTCTTCTCAGGTGCAATTGACTCGTTATGTGGATTTTCGATCCAGCTGCACTTTGAGGAATGAAAAACCTCAGTTCTCATCAGCATGAGGGTAAGTTAATAATGAATGAATTTCATTTTTGAGTGAACTATTACTTTTACATTGAACAACAATCCACCATGCAGCTCAAAAAGCACAAAAGCTATTCAATTATTAATATATTTCAAAGTAGGGTGGCACAGCATACAGAGTAAGAACACATAAGAGGGCTCCTGAAAACCATTTAAAATGTCACTTTTATATAGCTGTTAAAATATATATATCTGTTAAAGGGGAGCATAAATCTGAACCTTAAATACAAGATTCAAGAGATAAAATGACAGAGTGTAAACAATGTAAGCAAAACAACCAAGTAAAATAAAAGGGCTTCAAAACAAGACACTAAAAATATTATCATTTAACAAAATACATTAAATCAAAATGACTATTTCCTATTTCTGAGTCTACACACACAGCCTCAGCATGTGAATATAGGTTTCACTCCCAGCTGCACAAATAAAGACAGCCCTCTCAGTCGGATGGCACAGAGCTGCAATGACCAGACAGACACAGAGGCACTCTGACTTTGGGAGTGGCTAACACTCTGCCCCTGGATCAGCACTGCAGCTCCCCTGACCCACATACACTGAGCTGACTCACACAGACCCTGCTGCCCTCTGTTGGACAGCCAGTGAAGGACAGCTAATTATCTCATACATGAGAGGATTTCAGGATTTCATCCGTTATTAAAGAGACAAAAGCAAAGGAGGAGTAAGAGTATTATCGCAGCTAAGATTCACTGGTATCCTACAGCTCTAATATAAACTGACACAGCAGGGAGTGGAAGAGTTTGTGATAGCTGCTAAGACAAAAAAGTTGTGTATGTGGTTGAGTGACACAGGATGAACCAGATTCTCAACTCCGTCTACAGTACACCCGAGGCAATGAGCGACACAACAATACCACAGGAACTCAACAGTCAGCAGTAGAGGAAGGAAGTCCCGCAGGGTCAGAAACATAATAATTAATCATCAAGTGCTACCTCAGGTGAAGACTTCTTCCCTGTCCACCACTGCTTCACTTTACAAGGGCAGCAACATAATTGTGAGGTAATTGTGAAGTTTGCTTTGATTGCTGTGGTCAGAAAGGGCTATGATGAGACAGAGCAAATCAATATCTTACCTCCTTGGCTGAGAGCGGCGGTCATCCTCCCCACTACCGGACTCCTGAGGATATAAAATAAGAAAATGACACATCATAATGAGTAATAATGATAATATGACCATATACAAGTTTAAATTTTTCATAAGTAACTTGAGAGATTTTAATGACTTTAGATCACCTAAGTGTATAGCACTCTATTTACATTACACATTTTTCATTAAAAGGAAGTCATTATCGACAC
>JANJYP010114333.1:0-12173 GCA_024605115.1 Rastrelliger brachysoma | reverse complement strand
GCAGGAGGAAGCAGCTGAGTAGTTAACACCAGGCGACACTATCAACCTTATGACTACCAAGCAGGTAAAATGTTACACTTTTCTCTGCTGCTTTGTTTGAATGTTTCAGCTCTACCACTGGATGGCAGTAAAACCTCATGTGGCTTGATGGCAAATGTCACCACAGCATGAATACTGTAGGTCCCCCTGGTGTTGCTTTTTTTGTTTGGCATTCATGTAACCAGATTAATTAAAAAGATAAATATTTATTCAGAAGAGTGATTTGCTTTTGTGTGCCTCTTTGACCCTGCTATCAAATCAAAAAGACTCTGTATAATAACTCAATTAGTCAGCCTCTCCATTTTTATCTACATTGTATATTGAACCTACGAAGCCATGGAAGCCTGTAGCATTTGCTGCAATATAATGTTCTTGCCTTTCTACATGAAATGCATAAATTTCTATACTAAAGTACTTTGGCACTGAAAGTCTCCTTGCTTCACCTTGGTATGTGCATGAAGTTGCTTTTGTTTCCAAGTGCCAAGTAAGAGGAAACAAACTAATGCAGCAGTTTATTTACCATTGACTGCTACCCATAGATATATGCTATGCTGCTACCAGTGTCTCCATCTGCAAACAGCTGCAGTGAGCACAGTGCCTGCGGATCATTTTGAGCCACAACGAAAACATCTCACAATTTTATTTATTTATTTTTTTGTTCCTCTGAGGCAGTGATGCTGATGACGATAATAGTAATAATCCTAATCTTCAAAGCTTATCTTGTAGTCCCTCTTTTGCATGTCAGGCATTTATGACCCATTGCAAGAAACGTGCAGGTCTAGGGAGAGCCACAGAGCAGGCTTTAAAGTAATAGGAAATGTTTGTCTTCCCTCCTTCCTTAGCATCTCCCAACCCCTGCAAGCCCCTGTCACGCCTTGTTAGAAGAAGCTGCTAAGTGAGCTTCAGATGTGCCTCTGGAGGAGCAGGCACGCTGGGTGGCATGGGCAGAGCAGTGGTAGTGGTGGTGGTGCCAGTGGGTGCCTCAGCCATCACAGACAACTGGGAAATGTGTGACCTCATTTTCTTTTCTGTTTGTCTTGTGTTCTTGCCTGAAGGAGCCTCCTGTGCCATCTCTTCCTGACCCCTGACGCTTGACCCTTTCAGCCCCTCAGACCTCTCCACTCTTCCCCACGGCCTCACTGGATCCCACTGGAAATTGCTGTTCATGTGCTTGAAGGCGCCACGATATCTGTCCTAACCCACATTTGCCTTCCCTTTCCTTTCCCTTTTGACTGCAATTATGACTTAATTTTTATATTTTACGTGTTGAGACATGCTGTAGGACTAATTATTATGTTAAACTCAAACATATTTCTCATGTTTGACTTTTAGAAATTCTAGTTTTATAACACAAAGAGGTAGCGAAGTTGTCAGAAAATACAACCTTGGCTTAGCTCATGGTCTCTCTGTCAGTGTCCAAGGTTCATAACTCACTCTCTAGTGAGTGAATTATTCTGTTTTTTATCTCAGTTTTACCAATGTTGTGCCTTGATGACTACAAAACATCCCTATATCAACTGAATGTATAAATGTAGACTACGAAATCTAATACGCACACACACTGTAAGACTGCAAACTCTCCACCACCACGACAGTTATGTCTGCCAATACTGCTGTCTAACCAATTGCACTTTGTTGAATGAAGAGTAAAACATGCGATTAGATATTGGGTGTAATGGAAAATGCAATAAAGAGAACTGGTAAAAAAAAAAACAAAAAAAAACACTTACATTGCTGTATTTTGTTTTATTTTAAACTCTTTTGTCAGTATATTTATAGATTGGTGGACCATTGTGCAGTCTGAGCTGCACAGGCTTGAACAGGAAAACATGTACCGTGTCTCTAGATATCCAGGAAAGAGGTGGAGGGGGTCTTTTACTATTATATTACTCAGGGGTTGGGGGATGCCAGTGACCAGGCATTTACTATATATATCTTACAGTAACGTATAAGTATTTTTAATATAACAAATATATAATCTCTCATCTGCACAGGATGCAGCAGCAAAGGAACAAGGAATACCAAGTAAAAGGTTTATTGTGTCAACTCTCAATTTAAACACATTTCTGTATATAGCTTAACTTTTGAGCACTTTGATCAGAGTTGAAGAGTATTCTGGTGAATGAAAGGGCAGCTTATTGGCCTTGACAAATTTTTCCAAACTATAAATACAATATGCACTGTAAAATGTTTTCCCTCCACTTAAAAAAAGTGTTCTTATTGTTACTTCATTTGGATGTTTGAGCTTCATAATGCAGAATGGTATATGTGCAGTTTGACACTGGAGGACAGTTTTCATTTCTCTTGCATTAATAATAGTGTCAAGGACTTCGAGATACAAATTAAATGTGAAAGTATATAGTAAATATTTAAAAAGTGCACACCTGTCTCTGCTCACTTTAAATCTGAGATTGGCCACTAACAAGTTTGAAAGCCAATTGTAGTCCAAAACTTCAGAGTGTAATGTGGAAACCTTTAGTGTAAGGTGGTTAATCTCCTGAAATGACACATATTTGTATAGCCTTATAATTAATTTGGAACTGTTCAATGAAGAGGAACAGATTAGAGAATGCATCTGTAAAACCATTCAAGAGTATTTTTATATGTTTGTCTGTAAAAGGGATCTTAGTACTGCACATACATCATCCAATATGCCTAGATCTATTCATTCAAAGTGGGAGGAGGCCTAGTTTTAAGACTCCTGGGAAATGGGGACTTACAAGAGGCATTGTTTGCACTGTGAGTCATACTGTGTATTTACATCTGTTTGTATCATGGGGCAAAGTTCCCACTGAGTTGTGTAATATTTAACGGGACAGTTTTGGGTGATATGCCTAAGCACCTAACACGATGAAGCAATAACATCACTGCCAAGGTATCCACTATGTGGGACATTTGCTGCTGATCCAGACTGAGGTGAGTCACAAACTTTGATGGAGTTATTTACTGTACACTTGTTTTATTCTGGAGATGCTGCTATTTTATGTGTGTGAAACAAATGGTTGAGAGGCAGGTGCAAGCCAACAAGTTAATCATGAAGATCTCAGTAGTTTCATTCAATAACTTAGTGTTTTATCAATAAGTAGCCTAATTATACCTGGCAGTGGGTATAATTTAATTGAATCTGTTGCACTGTGGCTAAAATATAATCTATGATGAAATTATCTCAGTGTTTCCTTCATGGAGTTACTGTAATGTGTTGATCGCATTGCAGAGACATACTCAAGTTTCATTATATTTACTATGCTTTGCTCTAACTCTTCAGGTTAAAGTTTCTATGTTGCTTTATTAAACACAGAATTTACATTGTTTAGTTTTAATAACATGAATACACAACAAGAAGCGCATAGTGATTGACGTGGATTTAATAGGCTTTATACATCTTTGACATTTTGCAATTCATTTATAGAACAAAAACAGGCAAACATAAAAGATTAGACTACAATGGAAAGTTCTTGCTGTCTTTTTATAGTCTAACATCAAGCTAAATCAGATGAAGGATATGCTAAAGCTTTTAAGTCTATACAGCAAGTTAAACTGAGAGTCAATATGTCATAATTATGACAATGTTAACATACTGAGTGGGTATAAAGTTTAACAGGATTGCCATATTAGTTTGTCTTTTTGGTTCAGTACACATTTGAATAGGCACATGCAGTGCTTTTCATTGCTCTGATGTCTCACTCCATTTCAAACTAACCCAGCACTACAGCAACTGGTTTAATAAATTAACACACACTGTACCAAAAGAGACAGAAGGCACAGATCAGCTGAGAGGAAACAACATCTAGTCGTTATATCACATTTCACAACACAAACACCACATAAAGTAAAACAAATGGTGAAAAGATAATTCTGCTTACTATTCAGTGTGCCTGTTGTTATATTGCTGTGATGTCAGGTGTGTTTCTGTTGATGAACTCAAGCTAGATGAATCTTGTCCTTGTTACTGACTTGGAATTCTGACTTGAATGAACGTACCGTTTCACTTTTCTGTGTTTGAGGTAGTTTTTCTCTGAGCTTCAAGTACAATGAATTGCAGCAGAAGGTAGACTGGCTGACCAGATTTAACCCTGTAGACACCCCTGCTAATCTTCCTTGACACACCAAATGATTGAATTTGTGGAGAGAGACTGCCATCAAAAGGTGAGGTAAGCAACAATACTTACACAATATAAATTCAATGTTTGGCAGTATGTTGATGTCAAGGCCTAACTACTGTTGCCACGCAGTCTAGTTTCCTTTACTTCTGCTCTCTCTGTTATAGTTAATTTAGTGTCTTTATAGCACATTCTCGTTTATATTGTGTCAGAAAATTACCACAAAACAACACAGGAAAATAACTTTTTGAATATTCTTTCCATGCTGTGATACACAGAACAAAGTAAACAAAGACAGGAAGTGGTAACAAAGAAGATACAATGTTTGAGTGGAGCTGTATCCCAGATACATGTAAAGTGCCATATCTACTGCTTACAGTTAGTAGAATGAGTGCTATTTTCAGTACTCATGTCACTAATACTTCACTATTCACTGTTTAATATTCAATATTATTACTGGTTGTCTTGGTTTGTTAGAACAGCTACAGAGCAGTTGGCTGGGTGCTTTGTTGCCTTATGGTATTTTATGGGGTAGCCTCAATATAATTAAAGTTCTCTTTATTAAAGCAAGACAGGGTGTGATCCACGCAAGTGACACCACCTAAGTTCTGCACGATCCAACATCTTCATCAGCTATGGGCACACTGTCTCTACCTCTTATTATGATAGACAAAATTGGCACACGTAGATCAAGTGAGGGAGAAATGAACTGTATAGTTAGATGCAGATGCTCAGTTTGTTGACAATATTGGAGACAATATCCACCAAGCACAGAAGCATGAATTTAAGGTCTATCAGGTGCTGTTTGAGGTGGAAAGCGCTCAAAAAAAAAAAGCTGCTCTTTTGTACAGTTTTTACATGTTTGATTTACATGTATGCAAATAATACAAATGTGTTTTAAATCAGTGTTTTCATGTTTGTGTGTTGCTTATTCCCACACCCACATTGCTCGTCCAAACAGCCACTTCTTATTGTATTAGTATATTTGTAGCAATTCAAAATAGCATATTTTTTGTCATCTAACATTACTTTAAATCATGAGGTTCTGCATAACTTTTTGGGTCCTTGATAATTCTGATTCATGTAGTTTTAATAGCTATGAGCAGGTAAATTCTTCCTCAGCGATGACTAGCCCTGGGGCAGTGTGTGTATAGTTAGATGATGAGGATCTTCTGGTAACACTCACTGACTTCTTGCTTGTTCCTAGAATAATTTGTTTGTACATCCCTCTTGGCATTTTGGAGAATAGTGCAATGAACAATGCCTTTAGCATAAATGCCTTTGATGCATGATATAGCTTGCACACCATGCATACACAGGCCCATACAGGCCCATTGTCTCGCATAAATAAACAAGGTATTTGCTAATTAGCAGTATAGGCAAAGTAGAGCTAAAGATGAAGTTAATGTCATTAGCTTTGTAAGTCTTTTATCATAAACCAAATATTAGACTGATTAAATTTTGAAGAGTTCATGCAGTTAAAGTTACTGAAATACATCCTGAGGTAATCATCAGTGTTTGTTTCAATTTCATGGTGATCCATCCTACAGTTGTTGAGACTTTTTGTTTTGAATCACAAATGTTAAACTTATGTTGCCACTAGTAAAAAAGTCACAGAATCATCAAATTTCAAGGCAGTCTGGACCAAAGTATAATTTTATTGTTTTTTGTTTCAGATCTATTCCGCACTGAACAATGGACTGACTGAATGGACAAATTAAACATGGAGATTTTTGCTCTGTTACTGCTTCTGCTTTCATGCAGGATTAATGGTGAGACTTTAACTTCAAAACAAACAGCAGCATCTCTGGCTGCAGATGTATCAGAGAGGCCAGTAATGTTGTATTAATGGCCACATTCAGTGCTGTGGTTTGCTGAACAGCAACACCCTTTAGATTAAAGTCACAGACAATCTAATTAGAGGGCCTAATGATCTATCTGCACTTTATAATTAATTTTCTTCAAAATGGCTGCCTATCTAGTTAACAGTAAGATGTAGCTAGTGGTCAAGGGACTTCGGAGTCACTGGATCACAGTCCCAATAGGAGCGTGCACAAAGTCTGCTCATTAGTCTGCTATTCTCTGACTGCAATGAAAAGAAATAGCTGTGTAGGACGGCCTAGATATTTCTCAGACCTAATTTCCTAAACGGATGCATAATTTATGACCCAGCACGCTGGCTGCAGAAGGTAACGCAGTTAGCTCACCACAAACAAGTTATACATCACTCTGAGTACTGTGGTGTAAACCTGTTATTTCATATTTCACAGTTTGCCATTAATATTAATTCCTTTTCCTCTTTCATTTGTCAGCAGTAAAAAGCTGAAAAGATATGCTGGGATTCAATTGACGATGATTGTATGCATATGCATAGTGTAATAGAGGAGTGGGGCCTGACAGTTTTTGTTTTTGTGAGTTATGAATGTCTTCTTACTTTANAGTTATGCTAAGGCCTATTGGTTTAAGGTTACAGTTGATATATCAGAATTTTCACCCTAAATATTTCTCGACTTTGTGCATGCATCTGACCAAATTACCCTACTCCATCTGAACAAACACAGTGAGAAACAGATGTAGGGAGATGTGCTGCCAGTTGCTTTATTCATTTCTCTATTTGTGTCTTCTTCATCTCTTACTCACTCGCTTCTTGTCTTACATGTTCTGGCATATGTGTCTAAAAGTGACACTAATGGAGTGCTCTATCATGGCAAGATTTAGATTTGTATATGGATTCATGACAAGAAAGCCGTATCTCAAATGTGCAAATGTTCCTCCTTTGAAATGTTGACTCACACTTGACTCACAGAACAATGAATAAAACAGTGCTTCCTCTAAGTTTTTCTGTTTTTTTAGACAAGAAAAGCTATAGAAGAATAATGCACCTACTTACTAGTCACACATTGTCCATCATATTGAGTCTTTTAATAATGAACAATAATTTATATGAGGTACTTCCTGCTGCGGGTATTTGATCAGGCACTATGTGATAGAGACAGCCTCTGTGTTTTCTTTACTACTGACACCACTTGAGTGATTTTCTGTTTCTTCTTTTTCCTCAAGGTCAGCATGCTTCATATACTGCATAACCAGCTTATTAATTGTGATTGCTATAAAGGTTTTAATATTACTTAGTAATATTAATTGTCATATTTTGTGTAGTTAAAGGTATATTTTGTTATTATTTGTTAATTTGTTATGTTATTTTCTGTCTTGTTTAGCAGTTGGAGCTGAGGTAAAACTGATGCCTGAAACCCTGACAGTCCTACAAGGGCATGAGGCCCGCTTTACCTGCAGTATCTCTAAAACCAAATGGACTGCTATGGTGTGGATGCTGGATGGTACAGTGGTTCTCACCATCTCCAGTGAACACGGTGTCCTTCGCTCTGCTAACCCTAATGTGACGGCAGAGAAAAAGCCTTCTTCAAAGGGAGACAGCTGGGTGTTTATCCTTAAGAACACAGAGAGGAGCCATCAGGGACAAGTGACCTGTGACATCCAGGACTTTGATAGGAAAACAGCCAATCTGTTTGTACAAGGTCTGTGTGTGGTGTGTACATATATTTGTGTATGTGAGTCTGAAGAGGGACCATGTATGTGCTTGTGTGTGTGTGTGTATGCATGTGTGTGGTTGTTACCTTGATTCAATGTAGCAGGAAGGCAACAAGGACCATTTTGTTGCTGCTGCAGAGAAATTCAATGGCTTTTTGTACAGCCAACTTCTTTCAGGGATACTCACTTTCTGGGTTTTTAGATATAAACATTCACACACATACACACAAGTAGCAAAGGAAAGTAAGCAGATGGCAAATCTCCTGAAAACTATTTAAGTGTGAGAGGGTGCCGAAACATGCTGAATTTAACCTTGACGAGGCAAAAAGCAGTGAGTAAAAAAGCAGCAAATGAAGAGACTAAGCATAAGTTGTGTAGCTGCTTTGATTCTGCCCGCCCACACACTACCGTCTCAACTAAAGAACACAGAAAAGCAGAGACGAAATAAAAATAAACAAAACTATAGTACTTTCCCTCAGCATTCAAGGTGCACATCCTAATTAACAGTCTTTCAATTCATTAGTTTGAAGTTGGGGATTCAAGAGTGAAAGTTTCCAGGTTTCTGTAAAGTAGCTCAACCAGTGCCTGAAGGATCAATCATGGTGTACATTAAAGGTGGGAAATCATTTGTACCTGTGTAGCGCAGTACAGTTGCCAAGACATGTTTGATGGTCTCTGTGATGTTGTTAATGACAGTGTGGGTGGTGTCAGGGAGAAGAATTGATTAGCTCTCTGTGCTGGACTCCATGAAAGTCAGAACAAGCAGCAGAACAGGATTTAGAGGCTGCAGCTACAGTACAGCCAATCTCTTTCTGCTCCCCTCTTCTCATTTAGTGTATATTATGCAGATGCTGTGCCAAAGGTGGTGCTGTGTGAGTACTGGGTGGCACATTTGCTGGAAAGTTAGGGTCAGGATCTGACAAGAATCAGTCGTATTCTGAAGCTCTGATGATGCTTTAATCTCGAATTGGAAAGAACTGCAGTGTGACCAACATTTTAAGAAGTTGAAACCTCCTGCTAGTAATGACCAAAGAATAAAAACATATTGAGTTTAAAGAAATTACTTAAAATGGTCTAATTATTCGCAAATATTTTATTTTCAGACAAATTGTGGAGCAAAAAGGAGGAGTGTTGTGTCATTATTATTTTTGCTAAAGGGATAGTAGTGGTAATTTTTTGTGAGAGCAGAGAAGGAGACTTTCATTTTTTTGCCCTAAATTCACATTTTGACCTTGGCTTTGAAATGACTTGAAGCTGCAGCTGATACTGTATATGTTACATGTATGTATATGTTATACTGTACAGAGGACAACAATTCTGTATGCATTTCAAGGTTTCTTTTTTTCCACCACAATCTAACAGGACCAGAATTTTACATTTATTGGATATTACTGATTAAATGAAATGTAATCTCTACCAACATTATATTATTCTTATAGCCACTTCAATCTGCATTATTACAGAAAGTAAAAACAGTTGATTTATAGTTGGGTTTTCTTCTTGTCACAGCCTTCTATACTTCAATCACTTTCATTCATTACTTCAGTTTTAAGATTATCTGATGATAAACCAGCATATTTTAGTAACAACTAATAAAAGACACATTTCTGGAAATATATTCATATCTTCTTGGGGGCATCATGTCTAAAACTTGATGTCAACTCATTAACTGCTTGATAAGATTTGCACGGATCTATGCTTCCCTTGACCTTATTATTCGGCTCATTTGCATCTCCAGTATGTACCCTTGAATTGAGAGCTCAGCTAAAAAAAAAAAAAAAATCTGTGTGGAAACATCTCCCCTGCAAAAAGGGAGAGGAAACAAAACCAATGACCCATCGTCTCCAATATATTATGAAGAGAACCTCCATTGCTGCCAGTGTCACAAATCCCCACTGACATATGCACCCATTAACAGTAGTGTGTGGTGAATCAGGCGATCCAGCCTGGATGCAGAGGATCACTATGGTCTGACACAGCCTTTGAATTAATTGTGCATCCTGGCACGCCCAGTTAACAGTCAGCAACTCTGCCTTTGATTTGTGTACTGCAGCTTCAAATATACTGTTGGAGGGGAGCCACAAATCTATACAGTGGGCTGCTTGACTATGTGCACTATCATCCTCCCTTGCTTTAATTGTCTAATATGAAGATGATGTAAAATACGACCACACACTCCTGCTTGTTCTTGATACTCTTTCTCTTCTATTTTTCTATTTCACTTTCAAACAGACCTCTCACATGAACAAATCAATATGCATTGCATGTAGTGTTGAGTCAATATGCGGTGCAAGCTGAAGCTATAGAAAAGGAGTAGAGTAGTGCACGCCTATAGTGTTTGGACTGTAGAGGCTCATTTGAATAAATTAACACCCACACATACAACACACGTTACCTACTGCTCATCTAATACAACTTGCATGCTGACGTCAACAATCCTGTGCACATGATATGTTCAGGTTTTTAAATACTGCCTTCAAAGCAGCAATCTTTTCTCTAAGGACCACTGCTGATTTTGCTGAAAGCTCCACACACCTCATCAAAAGTCTTCAGAGTTATTAACAAACCTTATGAAACCTTCTTTTTAGGGATCACTTACATCAGGGCTTTGAGGGGGAGTGCTGATGTTGGTCCTTTGTTTATTATCAATCAGCTATGATCACCCAGAGCCTCTCATCAGTTGGTGCAAATGATGCTGCTGGTTCCTGGCCAAGTTTTGTTCGCTCAGATTCTCTAAGAGCAGCTAAGTCCACTAACAGAAGCTTTCAGATTTGGATGTTATGAAGTTTATGATATCAAATCAGCTATCAAATAACACTCCCCAACCTCCCCCCGAGAAAAGGCACAGCCAGTAATGCATACAAAGCGTCTGAGGGTTTGAACCTAAATCAACACAGACTTGTCATTTGTTCAGACAAACCACCAAAGCGTCTGTAATTATCTTTCTGTCTATAGCAATTGTCTGTTGCATCCACCGCCTTTCATTTGACCAGACAATAGACTTCATATATGAGATACTGTATTTGCCAGCGCCTTAAGTGGCTTATTTAGCTGGCAGAGAAGGAGATGAAGGAGAAAAGAGGAGAAGCATTTGTCAGGCAGTTGAGACTTTGAGACATGCGATCAATCATCCGGCACCAATGAAATCTATCTTTTGAAAGTGAATAGGCCAGCTGAAGAGGTGATGCTCATCTTTGTGTACAGATGTGCACATGAATTTCAGCAGATACTGACAGTGATTCCTATACCCAGTTTTATCTGCATGCATGAATTCACTCGCACTCATACATATGCAGGAATAAACAGAGGTACATGCATGTAGGTATAAATTTAAAAAAAAGGAACACCATCCCTGTTTGTGAATGTACTCTTTTTTTCTGATTGCAGAAAAGGGCAGTGTGAAAATCTTAGGAGACAACAAGTTGGCTTTCAGAGGGCAGTCAGTCCCATTTGAATGTGAAGCAGCAGGATGGTATCCTGACCTCAACCCACTTTGCAATGGCAGGTGAATGACAAAAAGGTAAATCAACAACAATGACTCATTCTCACCACTAGTGTGTTTATTTTTGCAGGCCATAAAAAAAAAAAAAAACACTGATAGTATGCTGCAGAAATATTCTGTAGTATAAGTTTTTCACAGCTGCGTAATCTTTACTCTTCACATCACTCAAATACATAACAAAAGTTTGTTTTTTCTATTCCATATTCATCAGTGAAAGGCAAAAAATACAAAATCTTTCATTTTTATTACCGTATTATCTGTACATTTCTAAATAAGACAACATTGTTACAACAATTCATAGACCTTTTTCTGAACACTTTGACTGGAAACTTTTTCTAACTTTCTGAAAATGAGTAAATGCAGATAAATTATTCCATTTAGGCTCGGTGGCCTGATCGCTTCTATTGATCCTTCAGCAAGCTGTCAGCATGTCACAGTGAGGAGTGCACTTCTTTTTAGAGGAGATGAGAGAGGCTGATTTAATCGATTAAAGTCAAGTCCATTTAAAAGGGTGTGGCTCAGGAGGTAGAATGAGTTGTCCAGTAAACAGAAGGTCGGTGGTTCGATCCCCAGCTCTTCCAGTCAGCGTTTTGAAGTGTCCTTGAGCAATATTCTCAACCCCAAGATGTGGTGTGTTAGTGAATGGCTGAGCAAAACATTGTCAGACACTTTGGATAGAAAGTGATGTATTGCTTCTGATGAGCAGGTTACCGCTCATCAGAAGACTCTCAGTGTGTGAATGAATGTGAATAGGTGAATGTGGACATGTAGTGTAAAAGCACTTTAAGTGGTTGACAAGACTAGAAAGGCACTATATAAGTCTAGTGCATTTACCATTTAACCTGCATGCAGTGTATTCCTGACAACAATTCATTCCACTCCAGCTCTTTATCCAGACTATGCTGTGCTGTGCGTCTGGTCATTAAAATGGAAAACTTTGTCATATATATACTGTATATATATATATATATATATATATATAT
>JANJYP010114327.1:0-11391 GCA_024605115.1 Rastrelliger brachysoma | reverse complement strand
CTTTAAGGGAAAGTTATATTGTTGCTTCCTTTGCCTGGGCAAATGACTAGGTAAATCATTTAATGGTCTGCCATAGTTCTATGAGAAAAATAACTTAGATGTGAATAATGGCATATGCTATTTTTTGTGTGAAGAAGGCAAAAAACACACTGTTGTTGATATATATGAAGCTTTCCAGTCAAGACATCTATGGGAGAACATTGCACCTTCTACATCTGTGGGAGCACTGTGAGAAAAATGAAATGCGGGAGGATAGCAACAAAGGATTTTATGATGTGCCTAGCAGAAAACTTCAAGGAACGACATGAAAGATCCTCTAAACTTTCAGGTGACATCCTCTGCTTCCTCAGATAGCAATTCTCCATTTTGGTTAACAGCCAGAGGGACGGTGCCTTCTAATAGACGTGGCACAAAGCTGGTGGTGGACAGGATGAGGATGATCTCAAGTCCACCCAAAAGTTCAGAATAATGTGGGTTTTTTTGTTCAGCCAATGGAAAAATAGCCCAGAAAGCACTTGTACCATTCAAACTTCTGATTGGGTGGACGGCCCCTTCATCTTACTTCCAAAATCATGCACTGCCCACCCCTCTTCTTCTCATTGTGTTCAGTCACAAACACACACAGCTCTGAAGCAGACCTGTCCACTGCACAGTGTCTCTTGGAGGATGCCGAGGGGGAGGGTTGTTGCTATGACAACAATGAACTCCGATGGCTCAGACTACAAACACAGGGCAAGACAACCATTGGTGTCTTGGTCAGGAGATGATGTGCAAACGCTTACTCTGCAGGGTTCTGTATAAAAAGTGATGGGATGGGGACAGGTGTCATGTTGAGAAGCTGTCTATAATGATTTGGTTTGAATGTGATTTCATGCTGAAACTGATAATCTGCATTTTTGGACACTGGTTAACTTCACAACTTGATACCAGCAATAAGCCACCAGTTGACACTCCTGTTAAACAGCCACCTACTGTACTGACAGCAGCAAGAAGCAGAAGCCACTGAGTTATCAAAGTGAAACGAGGTTAAAAGCTGTACAGGAAAATGAAATAAAAAACCTCTGACATACTTGGTCTAATGTTTGTGTAATGGACTTCTTTTCAACAGCGACATTAGCAGAGAAGCGTGTTTTAATACTAAAGTGGGAGGTAGCGCAAGCGTGACCTGTTGCCATCTTGTTCCCAAGCAACATGCTTTTAAGAGAGAGCAAGAGGTGTGTGGTATGGAAGGAAAAAAAGAAAGTGATATAGGATGAGTCACGTCCTGAAGAAACAAGTTGTGGAAAGAAATATGAAACTGTTAGGAAGCTGTTTAATGTTCAGACTGGAAATCTTAACAATGAATGAATTTAACAGTCATTTCCAAACATGTAACAATGACTCTACAAGAAAAGGTTCTTCCTGTTGCTCTATACTTACACACATCTCTGCTGCATCATTTCAGATAAAATCATCTCCTCCATAGTACAGCGGCTTAAAAGTTTCCTCTGGTTGAATATGAGAAGCCTTGCTTTCATTTTTGGGAAAAACCTATCACTGATGCTCATCAAGATCAAGTGTTAAGAACATTAGCGCTGGCTTATCTACTCGAAGGGGATTCTTTGCATAAATGAATCATCTCGTTTCCTGAATCTCATTTACTGTACAGTAGTTCTGTCTTATCGGGATGAGCTTGTTCAAGAGAGATAATGTATATCAACAGGCGGTGTGAAGGCCGCTGACAGATTTATGTAAGCAACAGACGAGCACTGCAGATTTTTTGAAGTTGACTTCGGTGATGAATTTCTTATATGGAAGTGTTTCATAACTTCGTCCAAAGAATTTTGATAAACTGCTGAATAATGGAAGGGTATGTGTAAGATTCAAGAGCCAGACAAAGTGTTATTAAGTATGGGTTGAATCATATTAACAATAGAAAAGATATTGTTGAAAACCTTGACCTTGGCTTAATGACACAATATTGGCAATATTCACGTATAGACCCAGGACAACAATGAATGTATCTTACATCCAAAGCCTGATAAGATTGTATTACTTTGTGCTGTTGGCGTCTGTCGTGTGCCACACTGCTGTTCTAGCTGATATTTTCCTTAAAAGTGGCTACAAAGACTTAAACAGAAATTACATTTTCAGCATCATGCAAGAAGGAAATTAACAAAGTAGTCTTATGTTAAGGCGGTTGTGAAACACTGTAACGGAATCACATTCCACATATGCTACTATACAGAGATAGAAAATGGCATGATTCTTTTTAGTCTTTGGACTGATGAAGATGAGATCTGTTAACAACAAGAAAAATGATGTGTTACTTCAGTATTTCATAATGTGAGGATTGTCACAAGGAATAACAACTAAACCTTTAAAACCAAAAGACAGAAAGGTCACCAGTGTGGAATCTATAGCAGTCACCTTGTCTAAACTCTGTAATACACGGTCTCTTAGTTCCTTCAAGAGCAATATCCTCATTGCTTTTCAAATCGCTCCTAAATGGTTTAAGAGGTCCAGCTGGGGACCGGTGCCGCGTGTCATTCCCAATCTTTGTCTCCCACATTTCCTGTCATCTCTCCTGCCACGATCTAATAAACCCCCAAGCCCCCTCCCCAACTAGACTGCAAAAGAGAAAATGCATTACTAATGCAAACACATGCAATCTTCTCATAAAAATACACATCATCCTCATCCCACACACTCACGATTGTGACATTCTGCTGAGTGAATAACAGCAAGGGGAAAAAAAGTGATGTTTCGGGCCTCCAACCCATTTTATTTCAACTTAATGCAATTTTAATCCAACACAGTTAGTGCACATGCAAAGTATCATATTTAAATATATACTGTATGTTTGTACCAAGTGTCATGTTTTAAAAGTTTTAATATTTCAACATTTAGGTAATAAATTAACAAAATCCAAACATTACTGAAAACACTGCCCACAATGAGTATACACTCTGAATAAAGCATAAAATACATGAGAAAACTGCAATGTTCCTATTTGTATTTTTTTTCCTCAGAAAATATTTGTTTAAAAACACAAATTCAGTGTAAGACACTAGAACAAAAAAGAAAATCACAATTGGACAAATTTATATGTCTTTACCTTGAGAAAATCATAATACTCCTTTTACTTAAAGATAATATGTGTAGGATTTCCAATAAATATTACACTACCTAATAGAATAACATGTGCTACACAGTATAGTCACTATAAACTGCTTTTAGCATTAAATTTGATTATCTTCTGTCCTGCAGACTTCACCCAAAATTAAAAAGTGCCTTTTCCAGGATTCATGAGCAATTTGAGAATCACTGAATGTTTAAAAAGACAAAAGAACGCAATGTCCATTGTCCAAATTATAATTTAACAGTAATAAACTTGATTAGAGAATACTACACATAGCACCTTTAAAAAACTGACATTTTCATGATAAACTGTAGCTCAGCTCATGGTCACTGAAAATAAAATACAGTAAGAAATTGTGACACAGTGCAGGAACCATATAACAGAAGAAAAGAACAAAACAATCACAGTTGAAGAAGCAACTACAGCATAGCCATGGGGGCACATCTATAAAAATCTGGTACTGATGAATTACTGTAAGAATTCTGTCACAACCGCAGAGTGTTTCTGATGTGATGCTGAGAATTTGATATGTCAGCGCCTTTAGAAAAAAAAGCAAACGGACACGAAATATTTTTTGTCATGTGCCTGAGTGATGGAGGTAGAAATGCCCAATGCTGAGCTAATGTTAATATCCAGCAAAGGCAAGAATGAATTATACAGCCATGTAATTAGCTTGATTAGTGTATTTACTGTGTATTTAATAGAAGTACTGTATGGCTTACCAGTGGCACAGTCTGCAACCTCACTCTAAACTGTCAAAAGTGCATTTACTTTTGTCGTAGAGGGGGTTAAGCTAGGCTGACATCCTCCGAGAACAACGCCAATCACCAGTGTTACCGACGTTAACATGGCTTCCATTGGACTGAATTGGACCAATGCTATGAGAGCGCAAAGTTTAGCTTTACGCTCAAAAGTTTAGTACTTCGTCGAGAAAAAACACACATTTTAAACCAAATAATATTACAAAAACATAACCAGCCACTTTTGAATAGCTTATAGAATTAATTAAAAAATTGCTAGAGTAGAAAATAGATCGCAGGTTTGACTCCACAGACGAAAAAACAAAAATAAAATCTAGGCCTCACCCAGGTTTAAATTTCTATCATTTAGTGTATTTAACTGGCTTCTTTCCATTAAGAAGTTGGCTGAACCAGCAGAACCTGAAGTACTGTTTGTTTCTTTTGGCTACCGAATTACACCGAGTTACATTTGACTCCTCCCGCCTGCAGCTGCTGTTTGTTCTTGTGAATGTCACTTCAGTTTTCGCTGTGTCAATCATTAATGATAATGCGTGTCTGTGGCAATATTCACTGAATGAACTCTGTTTTTTTTTTTTCCTTACATAATAGCTGAAATGACAAGAGTGAAGGAGTGGAGAAGTTGGCGCAGGTATTGGGTTTTCTTACCTGACAACGCCCACACTGTTTCTATTTAGAAACTTAGGATCATTTTTCACGCTATAAACACAATAACGATTTCAGCCAAAAGAGAAGTGACATGGCAGCTCTCTATATTTGACAGGCACATAAAGTTACAGACTGGCCTTAAAAGTTAAAATGGCTTTTTTTTTCTTCTCCATCAAGCCAACTTCAGTAAACTGAGATTGAAAATACACAGATTGAATACTTTTCCTTCTTTAATCGTTATGATCAACGGATGGGGGGTTACTAAGAATTGCCTTTTTTTTTTCTCCTCGCGAATTATTTCAACACAGAAAGTCAGCATCTTCGTCATTTTCTAATACAAATAAGAACTAAACAATGGAAAACTGTGAGCACCATTGGAAATCTTTCAATGAGGTTCTCCATTAAAACTACTTTCAGTAAGTGTTGATATCCACTCTGATTATGACTAAAGAAAAGATTGTCACACAGAAGAAGGAGTAGACAAAGAAGGTAAGGGATGACTATATAAAAAAACTAACAAAGACTAACCATTTGACAGCTAGAAACAACAGATAATATATACACTGATTATCATGATAAATGAAAAAAATACACGTTAACACAAGTATTTTAAAATGAAATGACAGCCTTGTTGATGTTAAAGTAATAATCTCGAAGGTTTTCATCTAAATCAAGTCTATTGCTGAATGAGGTCGTGGTGATCAAGCCTATAGCCTGCTGATGAAAGCCCTTGCATTTTCAATATTGTGAATTGTGTGTCGTTCTGGGTGGTGATATTTTCGGGGAAAAAAATCGCAAAGGGGTTGCAGAAGTTGGTTCACCAAAGAGGGCAGGCGGAGCTAACGTAACAGTCTTCAACTCATTAGTGGTTGAAGCGGCGTACCGTTCCAAGTCTCCGCAAATGTTGCCAATTCAGTGACAAACCTCATACAGGTATCTCTCTGGGAAATGAGGTCCGAAAACACACCTGCAATTACTGCTTACTGCCACAGGTGTCACCAGGGAGGTCAAAATGGAGATCTTCGAGATTGTGACTTTAAGGTTTCAAGTTTTTCCAAAGGTGCTTTCCACATTTTTCCAAAGTGTCTTGAATTAAACATTACCTCCAGTGTTCATTATTTAAGTAGATAGATAGTTTGTATATCTTTGAAATTTTCCAACCCTATCAACAAAGCAAAGACGATTAGACCTTGTCCATGCTACGCCAGCTAAATTTGTAAACCTATCTTTTTCTCTTCATGTTATATCTTGTTCAGAGTTTAACGNATGCTACGCCAGCTAAATTTGTAAACCTATCTTTTTCTCTTCGTGTTATATCTTGTTCAGAGTTTAACATAGCTATCTTCCACTTTTCTCTCATTTAAAATTTTTAATCTTCCTGCAATTAACAATGTCAGAGAGCCGTCTCGATATATATAGAATACAGAAACATACTTGCTTGTTGCTCCACCNTCCTGCAATTAACAATGTCAGAGAGCCGTCTCGATATATATATAATACAGAAACATACTTGCTTGTTGCTCCACTGTGCATACCCAATAGGAGAATTTACCTGTTTGGACACGCTAATGTGGACAGAGGTATTTACAGAAACAAGTTGAAATGCTTGGTGTGGAAGTGCGTTNCTAATGTGGACAGAGGTATTTACAGAAACAAGTTGAAATGCTAGGTGTGGAAGTGCGTCGTTTTTTTGCACAAAAACAGCATTTTCCTAATTTAGTCGGCCTAATGTAGACTTAAGACTGCTCTTACATTTGAATATTTACTAGCATTCAGATCGGGTGGCTGAATAATCCTAAAACAGCATGAATCTATTTAAAGTATAACAGTGTCTGTCTTTTTTTTATATATAAGGAATTTAACAAAAATAATTCAAGAAATTCCAGCAAATTATACAATCCTGCATCAAGGAATGACTGAAAGACAATAGCTTGATCAAGCAAAGGGTGCGATAAATATGGCTATAAGGGAAAATGCTTATATATATACCTATGTGGTTTATTGGGAAATGTCCTCTCGTGTGTAGTATATTTAGTGTGCTTGTTTGTGCAGGTGAGAATAATGTAGTTAGACCTCATGTGGCACCAAATAAATGCAATGACATGCCTGAAAAAGTGATGTCTTCTTGATGGTATTACTGAAGGTTTCATGGGTAAAAGAGGACAAATGTTGATTGTCAGACATTTCTCACACTCAGAAAAACCTCGAAGAACAAAATAAATCCTGGACTAGCGCTCATAATTACACACCTCTTTTACCTCAATCGCAGCTTTTCCTATATTTAAGGTCTTAGTTGCAAATAATATCTTAAACGTACAGCATCTTTTTTTTTCAAACAAAGAAATTCATAAAGGTCAGAAATCACACATTTTCCAACTCAGCAAGAGTAAAACTCTCATTCAGCATTAAGTCAGTAGAAGATCTGTAATCTACTGGTTTTTTTTAATTATCTAACTGTAATAACGTATAAATAATGAGATGATGAGAGTAGTCAGTTTTTGAAAATATCTGCTTTGCTCCCGTAATTGCATATTTTCAGCACAACTACAAGGTGAAGAGGGGGGATTCTTAATTGATTAAAAACTAAATGAAGTACCAGCCCTTTTTGAATGAAAAAAATAAATAAAAAGATAAGATAAAATAAGAACTAGAAGAACTTTATTTGCCTATCAAGCTGAAACACAATAATATAATGAAATGCTGGTCATCATCACATCCAGAGATCCTCCCTGAACATGATTTTTTTTTTTTTTTAATCTATTTGGACCTGAGATTTTGGCAAACTGCTGTTGAGATTCACTTTGTGAGATTAGGTTTTTGTGTGATAATGACCAGAACTATTTCAGTTTTAACTACTACTAGACCTCTCAAAATGAATTATGACTAAAAAGCAATCGGTTAAAATGGTTGAAAACCTTCTAAATGTGCTCCTAAAACTTTGATTGGTGCGTTTTAAAACATGCTGGGCATAAAATGAGTGGTTTAGAAATTATTTCATGAAAATCCTTAAGACTGTATGTTCCCTATTCTTATTTCCTGTCTGTCTTTATCTCTTTCATGCAATAGATGGTAAAAAATAGATTTCCTCCATAAACTCTACAAACTAAATGAATACTCATCTCACAAGTCACACTGCAACTTTCCACCCCTAACTAAACCTAACAATGTTATATGAAGCAGTTTTGAGTCTTCAACTAACAAAAATATAATATACTCCAAATCAGGACTGTGCTTGAGAACAATGACACATTTAAAAACAGAAATTAGGCCCTCGGTGCGGAGGTAGGTGTATTCTTTTTTTTTTCTTTTCTTTCTTCGGTGTAATGAAAGTCTCCACTGGTTTGACTTTGTAAAAAGGATTTCTAAGAGAGTGAGAGTTTCAGTGACGCAATGTGATTGTTTTAGCCTGGGTTGGGGGAGGGGGCGGGTTTACTGTGATAAGTATTGCTTAAAGGCTGTGGATCGGAGAAATTAATTGAGGCGTGCCTGGAAAAAAGTGGTGTGGTTAAAAAGACACCCATCACCTCCATCGTTACAAGGCCCCACCATTTGACTAGCATAGTTTTTGCATTACTGGATCACGGCTTATAGGAATACTCCACTGTTTTCAAACCTTCTCTCTATGTCTTTAATGATTGCTATCATGATTAGTATAAAACAAAGCATTATTTAGATGCTGGGTGTTGCCTTAATACACGCCATATTCTGCTTGTGCGGTCTACGTGAAAGATTTCTCGCTTTCTTTAAATGTAGGTTAACATTCAACACCCTTGATGAAAGCAGTGGAGTATTCCTTTACTCAAGGGCAGGCAAATGAAATCAGTGATATGCAGCCATTTGTGACGGATGGCACGATAAATGAAATGATTAACAAACGAACGAATAAACAAACAAAAAAAAAAAACGTGTATCGAGACAAGAGAAAAAAGTGCCAGTGACAACCAGCTATGGCAAATTTGTTTTTTAGGAAAAAATATGAAGATCACATAAAAGCTAAAACAGGACAAAACTTAAAAAGATACTTGTCGGCAACAAGACGAGGGGCCCACCCATCATCATGTACCAATAAGCAAAAAGGCAATAAAAAGGATGAAGAGCCATAAGGGGAAGAGCGGATGTGCTTGGGCCAGTGTTTGAATTAATTTTTGGGTAGATGGGTTTTAAGAGGGGGGTGGGAGGAATTGAAAGGGGGAGGTGGGGTTTAGTTAATACTAGTTACACGTTGGTGGAGATCTTATACTTGGGAGACATGTTATTGTGGAACCAGATGAAACTAAATATGACGCCCATGGTCTTGGGTATGCGTTCGTCGTAGGCGAACGTCATGGCCTCGTGCAGCGGGACTTTGACCACCTCGATAAGCTCTCCCTCCCGTGGCTCACCTCCGCCTGCGCTCACGCAGTTGTCATCGGACACCTCGGCGTAAAACATGGTCTGCTTGGCGCCTGTTACTCCAACGCCCGACCTGATGGAGACAGGGGGAAAAAGTCGAAAATTATTCTTAAATATTTTGAAGACGGTAGGGCTGGATTTGAAGATTTGAGCACCTTTGGATAGGGAACTCAAGAGTCTCTGATGCCAGGCTATCAAAAAAGGGTTATTCATTAGTGTTTCATGTCTTTAAAGGAGCACTCTACTAATTTAATACATGAGGTTCAGACTACTCTTCATTAAAAGTACTATTAAGCCTCTGAAAACACTTGAAATGTCTTCTGAGGTTCTAAATAACCCTAGTGATGAGACTTATTCTTGAGACATATTTAACAGAAAGTCTGCTTAATAAAATGGGGTTAGAAAGAAGTTGTGAAAGTTAACAGGGATAGAATGTCTTAGGAAAGATGCTATTAAGTGGTTTTATGACAAATGTGTTTGACGTTTATTCCACATTAAGAGCTAAAAGTCAGGATATTGCTGCCTCTGCTGTGTGTATTTTGACAGTTCCTTAGCTTTTAAGCACAATGCTAAATCATGTAAAAGGCATATTCCATTTATAAAGACAGAAGCAGGGAGAAATAGCTAGTCTGGCTTTGTCAAAAGTTAAAAAAATACCTGTAACACCCAAGTCCACAGAAAGACCGCAGGGCTTTGAAGCCATCAGCCAAACTATGTAATTACTTATTTCATTATGTGTTGATGTTGGGCCCAAAAAGACTTTTTCCCCATAGTCTTACACTGTCAAAGTTTATGGAACGACTGTAAATCATTGGGTAAATTTTGCTGAGCATTACAACCCCCATGAAGTGACTCGTTTTATTATCAGTATTTGATGCGCTAGGTCCGATCACAATCTCTAAAGTCTGTAAGTGTTATGCCCGCTCAAGTTAGCTGTAGGGCTAATCTGAAAGTAGCTGGCTTAGCTAGCTGAACTCGCTACTGTACAATGTGGAAGTAAAGTGGAAGGACACCGAAGAATATTTTTTGGCTATGTGCGCCACTGAGCAGCTTTTACAGGATTAAACATTGCTCTGCCTCTGATGCTATATGCCTTTCTCTTTAAATATCTACGATAACACCTTTTCATGCTAAACTAACCACCCACGCGCTCTATAGCTCTGTAATTAACGCACAGGAAAAGATCAGATATTTACCAAAATGCTGAAGTACTCCTTTAAAAGGTTCAATACCTAGCTCTTAGTACATGCAGTACAAATCAAAGATATTTTTAAATACCTTTATTTCAACACACCTTATTGTATGAATCTATTAGAATATATTNATTTTTAAATACCTTTATTTCAACACACCTTATTGTATGAATGTTGTATGAATCTATTACAGGATCATATATTAATATATCACAGGAAGAAGTTTAGTGTATGCATCAATTTGGTTAATAATTCATATAATAAATGCAGGTATTGGAAACTGACACTTTATTGCTGTGCCCACACTTTACACCCTGACACATACAGTGTGATATGAAATCTGTTCAATTCCGTCTATCAATGTTGTTAATATACATCACTCGGAACATGAAGGATTTTCTTTGCCATTTAAACCTCACTGTATAGNACACCCTGACACATACAGTGTGATATGAAATCTGTTCAATTCAGTCTATCAATGCTGTTAATATACATCACTCGGAACATGAAGGATTTTCTTTGCCATTTAAACCTCACTGTATATCTCTGCTGCTAGTAAGCTGTGACCTGGAGTTGCCTGTAAAGCAGCACAGAGGTTTACCTCACCGTGCGCTTCTGTCAAAACCGCCCTCATAGGGGTCATGAGGGTTAAGACGATACCCATCTATTTAATGGAGGGAGCCCACATGTAACGGCGGCCGCAGACGACACCAACAGAGCCGGAGGAGGTGCGCGAGTCAAATCAAAAATGCTGGGTTTATGAGAGCCGTCAGTCATAGCTGTCCAGGTGCTGCCGTCTTAATGTGGGAGCGCTCCTCTCCTTTCTCCAGGCGCTTTGAACTGCTGTGTCGAGCTCGCTGGCTTGTAATAATATACGTAATAATATGCTGACAAAGATGGATGGTACGACCGATGCTTCTTTCCACCTCGCTTGGGTGACCTCTGCGGCATTTGTCGTTTTCTCTTCTCCGGTTTGTTTTTTATCTGTTATTATTGCAGGACTTCCTCCAAATCCTGACTGCTGCTGACTTTAGGTTAATTTCTTCTTTTTTTTTTTCTATATATATATATTGTAGTGTTTTCCACACCGGGTTGCATACTTTCCTCTCGGTGCACCACATAATGTGTAGTTTCAGACCTCCGACTCTAAAAGTTTGTTATCTTTTCACTATCAAACTCTCGAGACGGCTCTACTGAATGTGCCTCAACTTTGTTTTGAGGAATTCCTATTATAGAACACTGAAAACATCACTCACCCAGTAAGAAAAAAAACTAAAAC
>JANJYP010114235.1:0-15447 GCA_024605115.1 Rastrelliger brachysoma | reverse complement strand
AACCAGCATCACTTCTTAGGCAAGTATTAGGAAGTAGAGAGTGAGCGAGGGGGTGGGGGTGGGGAGTGTAAAAGCACAGAGTTCAAATATACTGTATATGAAATTCTGTTTGTGTATGTGGTTGCATGTGCCCATGTGCATGTAAATTCCTCAGTGTTTGTCTACAAATGCAAGTAGTAGGGGACCACTTTCAGCATGTTCTCTTCTTTGATGGCTGCTGGTCAGAGCCCTGAAGTTTTAACAATGACAAACACCAGTTACTGGACAGACACACATGGACAACTTTTATATAAAAATGTAGCCTACCAACTGGTCCAGAGATAACTGTTGAGTGAGGCTGAAATACAGTGAGTTAACAACATTTAACCTGGACACCAAAATCCACACACTGCTGGCATATTGCTGGCTCTTCTTACACTTTAATTGGCTGCCTGTCTCCACCTTCAGCTTTTCCATGGCCTATTCTAATGGGCCAGAGGCCACAAATTGGGACCTGTCTCATATATAATGAGGCGTGACACGCTAACAGAGAATACTGCCTCAGATGTAGAAACCTAGAAAGAGAGACAAAACATTGGACACAGTGAGTGAACTGGGAATTAAATGCATGAGTGGTACTACTCTGTGAGCATAGTATGCAGAGGAGTTATAGGTACAGTAACAGAGTTGTGTCAGTGGAAGTGGTTACAGTAGAAGTCCTGTCAGGGGATGAAGCAATGCACAACTCCCCTGTGGTATCATTAAAAACCATATCGTTTCTCCCTTCATCCCAATTCAACTGAACAGCCTGAAAATAGGTCAATTAACAACCTCTGCTCTCTTACTCCCTCTTTCTCTCACACACACAGATACATACATACAGACACATCCCCTGTACACAGCCTGATGGGAGTGTGGGCAGCCAGTGTTGCCATGGAGTTAATATCGTATCGGTCTGTGATGATGGCAACAAGGGTATGTCCTGGTCCAACCTGCACAGATATCGTCTCAACCAGGTTAACAAACAAAAATTTATTTGATACATTTTCAAAAAGGAACAAGGAAGTTACTCACACACAGCAAACAGGTCTTTAGACACTATCAGAATAACACTTCAACAAATTTTTTTCCCTTTTATTGACCTGCCAAGCTGAACGTAGATGTTACTACAGTCCACTTTACTGCATAAATTGCTGTTAGGATGTTGGCCAAATGTTTTAAGTCATGAATGAAATGTACATAAAGCATTTATGGATTAAAAAGGACTGCATCACAGTCAGGTTGTGTTTGATTTTAATGCACAGAAAGCTGACAAAGCTTGAAAGGCTCAGGTAGACATTTAAGAGCCTTATACCATTATACCATTATACCAACACACACACATGCATTAATGATTTTATCCAGTATCACTAATGGAGTGTCAGGATTGCTTCCAGGACTGTATATGTGAGAGAGACCCCTCTCAACCAATTACATCTCTAATGGCATGAGAAAAGTTAACTGAAAAGAAAAAAATGGAAAACCTATTGCTGTAAACTCCTTAGCCATTTAATGTAATCATGTTAAAGGTAGCGTTGGCAATAAGCAAGAAAGTAAGGGATGGTGATTTGCTTCCTAAGCTTTCATGCACCAGGCCATGCAGAGTGGAAGTATCGTTAATGTAAGATGCTGAAGTGTTGAGGTAACAAAGTGTGTGTTCTGTAGAGAAGACGCTGTGCAGACTCTGACTCAGCTGCCCTCCCCCACTCTTGTGATGGCATCATCAGCTCAAGACACTAAATTCCACTCACCTTTCCTCTCTATTTATCCTTTCTCATCATAAAAGTTAACTGACTATACTTTAATATGTTGTACAGAGAGGTGTGATAGTCTTGCAGTTTTATAATTTAATATAGTCACACCATCTTTAAGCTTCACTGAGTATGGCTATTATATAAAAATACTGCAACACTTATGCCTGCAATTAAGATGCTTTGAGGCCACATGCTGATAGAGAAATTGAGCAGGGTGCAGTCTGTGGCCTCCAACAGAGGGTGGAACGGCCTGACCCTGGATACAGGGAAGAGGGGTGTAGATTGCCTAATCTACAGTAGATTGGTTGGTTATTGCTCCACACACAAGCAGCATGATGGCCTTCACCCTTGCAGTTTCCTCTCTGGAGGAACACAACATGACCTGGCCTTAACACAGACATCTGGACAGATGAGAGAGAGAGAGAAGAAAGATTAGTAAGTAAGTGGAAGTTTTAAAGTGGGAGAAAGTCAAAGTGTTACAGTTCAGCTACAGGGCAACAGGAAAGAAGAGCCCAAAATGCAGATAGACACACTAATAAAAACTGTCTAGGTTAAGTTAACAGCACTTGATTCAACATGAAACTACTACCACTTGAAACTATGGTCAATAACCAAGCTTTACCCATATCACAACCTGTCCTCAGCTTCCTTTCCAGTATTATACCCTCCTTTCATCATCACCACAGCAACATGACTGTCACCATCTGACCAGCTCACAGTGCAGCTCCTCCACTTCTACCTGCTCAGACACAAATATATAAACATAATTAATATATAATAATAAATATAATAAATATATAAACACACACAAGTACAGAACAAACACAATCTTGCTGAAGTACTTCCTCTAATCCCGATGTTCACACATACATACAGCACATAAATACACACTTGCATGCATGCACACACATGTACAGTGCTTTATATATTGGCAAATCTGTCTCTGGTTGCCAAGGAAACACCCTGCATCAGAATGAGGGGTTCGCAGATCTCTACTTCCTGGTCAACTATGCCTGGTCAACTATCAGAGAGTTTTTACTGCCATGAAAAGGGATGGAGTGTGAATAATAGTCACTATGTGTTTGTGTATGTATAAGTAAATGCACCATTTCCATGTGTCTGCTGCAATATTGAAGAGCTATGTGTGTCTCCACAACATAATATGTTTTGTTAATAGAAGCTTCCAGTACAGGTAAGCACTTTGACTCAACTGCACTGTCTGCATAAAGAGAAGTAAGAGATTAAAAGATGCCGTTATGATGGGAACAGTCACCTACTGACAGAACCTGGTGACATTTGAGCTGCTTCTTATGATGATGATGATGACATTACATTTGACAGATGTCACGTGATGGTGGATGAGTAAAGACAGGTGGAAATTGTATGCAACCTCCAACACCAATCCATTAGCTTCCTCTTCTACCAGTAAAGCTACATGCACACATATATGAACAGAAACACTCAGGATAGGATCGATCAGCATGAATTAGAAAAAGTATCGCATAGTCAGCACATTCAGGATGTCAAATTTGTTGAAAAAAAATTAGCCAATGATGCGATACTTTTTCCTATGTATCCTGTGTGAATTCTGCAACATTCCACTGACTTTGGTGTGCATTTATGTAGGCTACTCTTTTAGAGTTTTTAAAGATCCCTTCCACACATGTATTAAGGAATATATAGATCAATAATGAACAATAATGTGTGTATAACATACCGTAGTTTAACCACAAAATTGTATAATTTACCTTTTGATATTCTTAAAATTGCATCTACTCATTCTCCCTCATTAAAGTTTCCATAAGCTGTTTGGAATCACCTGTTCAAGGGTGTTTCTTTAGTTGTTTATTTTCATTTATCTTTTTTTAAATAAATATTTTCTGTATCATAGAACAACACTGGAGACATCAAAACTATGGAATCTTAAATTATGTAGTAAACAAACAACTACTGACAAAGCCAAAATATAATCATATTTTATATTTCTCAAAGTAGTCACAGTTTGCACTGATTGCACAGTATTTCTCAACCAGCTTCATCAGATTTCACTGCAGGTCATCAGGTGATGACCTGGTATTTCTTGCCTTTATAATGTGTTTGGCCCATGTTGGGTTTGGGTCCTAACATTTGTCTGGTACTTAAAATACATTTAATTTAAGAAGTTTATTTGATGAAGAGACTATCTCAGTTCACTGTAAAGTCCATTCTTGATTAAAACCTCAAAATATGAAAGTAATTTACGTACACTAAAATAAACCAAAATGTCATGTTAAATCTGTAGCATCGGTAGTTTAGCAACTGCATGGATGTGTGTTGTGTGCTAGAAAACAACAAGACCAAATGGTGCTGCTGGTGGGAGAGAGACGGTGTCCCCACCCATAGCCCAGGTGAATGGTGTCAGCCTGATTGCCTTAGCTTGTTCACTTCCTCGAGGCAGAGAGAAACACAATAGCACAACATCCAAGAGCATCAAACAGATGGTAGACATCACAATATCAAATCTGTGTAAGTTGAAGATTGAACAAATCCTGCTCATAAACCTGACCCTTAAAATCAGATTTTCATGAAGCACAGACACTACACTCTCAGCAGATGAATGTGAAAACAGCCTTCTAGTGTCAAACTCTACACATACATCACCCTATGTGGTGAAATTCAAACGTCCAACTTTAGGAATAAGAAGAAAAACAGATATTTGCAGTGGGACCTTAGGCATTAGGAGACAGCTGGATTCTGCCACACTGGGTGAACAGCAGGACTCAGAGTTCAACGCCTGAAAGAAGAGACCATGTTGTGTGACTGCATGTGGGCCACACTTTACTTATATACTGCACAGTCCACAGAGAATTCACTCTGCTGACATTTACAGATCAGGGATTTGAATTCAAATTATAAACAAAGTCATCTTAATATTTTGATTTCTTATGCAGCAATAGCGCAGGTTTTACTAATAGCATTAACAATGGACAACCTGTCCTTGAGCAAGACACTTAACCCCAAATTGCTCCCGTTGAATGTTTAGTTTCCTCCTGTTGAGAAGGTTAGTACCCTATGTGGTAGCCGCTGTCATCAGTGTATGAATGTGAGTGAATGGGTGAATGTGATGTAGTGTAAAAGTGCTTTGAGTGGTTTCTTTGACTAGAAAAGTGCCACATAAGTACAGTCCATTTACCATCATTCATTTTTATTGTTTTATACAGCTACCTATTCAGTAGGTCACAAGAATCCTAGTAGAATAAAAGTCAAAAGCAAGATTGCTCTATTGTAGCAGACAGCTGTCAGAGCGGCTGTCTTGGTTCACATTGACAACATAATTATAGTTGTCTGGGCACTGTTGCTCGGCACAAAACTGACCTTCAGACCAAGGGTCACATCTGGATAGGAAAAGACAGGAAGTTTACAAAAAGACAAATGAGGCACTTGTTTCATTGAATCTACACCTTAAAAAACACAATAGTTGAAGCTATCAAAGCTATCAAACAGCTAATGATTTGTGATTTTTAATAGACTACGCATTGTACAATTTCTTCAAATCTCTTTACTATTTACCTTTCATGTATACATGCACTGATGTCAGCAGGCTATCATTTAAGGCACTGGCCTAACCACTGGGAACAACTGCAGTTCAGTTTCAGTTCAGACAACTGAGATTGAAACTTTCTGTAAGTGAACAACCTAGCTATTGAGCCTATTACGTATATATACAATACAAGCACACACAAAGTGGTCAGCTGTAATAATAAATACCTGAAAATATATTATTTTATTCATTCCTCTAATGTTTTTCGTGTGTTTCTGCTGTTACATGCATGATCACTTATTGTCTTCAATTTCATTCAAATGTTTCTGCAGTAATATTTTTTCACCCTTTAGGCTAAGTTTGGATTGGAATAAGTTAAAAAAATCTATCCAATGTGCATTTTTACCCCTTTTGTCTGTCATGTCTCTATGTCTGTATGTTTTGAGCTGTGTGTCCAAACACCTACCTTGAAAGTGGGTCAGTTTCCTGAAAAAGAGCGACTGAAAAACAGGTGGAGAGAGGAATAACGAAACAGAGAGTGAAGTGTTAAAGATATGTGGGAAAAAAATCCTGCATTACAGACATTACCTTGGCCTAAAAGTTATGACCCCCAATCATGAAAATACACATAGCTTCAGAGAGATGATGAAAGCCCTGGGAGCAGTAGAGCCTGCCAGTAAATAACACAGATAACAAGCTTATCAAATCTGGGTGTCTACTATGCCCCGGGCAGAGCACAGCCTCGGGCTGCCTGGCCTTCACACCTCTGTTACTGTTACTTTATTTTTACCCTGGGCTGATCACACAACAGACAAGGTTTACATGATGCCTGTTATCTAACTTAGAGACTCATCTACCTTGTCATTCCAAATGGCTGATTTTGGATAAAAAACTGGATAACCTGAGAGGCTGTGACCAACAAGGCTGTTATATGGACCGATGTGGAGGATATCCCAAGTTAGGGCCAAGTTTGTTCAAAGTACCAGCTTCCCAGTTCCCAGAATCTGTACCTCTGTTACAACTCAGAGGAGACTTACCAACAACTAGAACCTGAATCTGTAGGATACCACAAATGGTTCCTGCATAAGCTGGCTGAAGTCCTTGAGACATGAGAGCGAATGGAGGCAGAAGGTGAATACAGAAGGTAAGGTACACAGAGCTGGCAGCTATGTGCTCACAAAGAGGGAGCAGGGTTGAGGGAGTTCAAGTTCAAGGGAAGCAAGTTGCAGAGACTATACTGAAGCATCCACAGAGCCAAACTGAGGAAAGGTCTCAAAGACCTGGTGAAGGAGGTAGAACAAAGGAGTTTTGCTGCCTTGGTGCTGCTCCACAACTTGGAGATGTTCTGGGATTAAAGGAGCAAAACATCAGTAAAGGGTGGCTCCTAGCTGACGACCTGTCAGCTCGCACAGTGGCACTGTAGGAAATCAAGTTGAAGTGCCTGGCAGGTGGATTCACCTGTGCTCACATTCAGAATGTGACTGCTTTTTTATTAGACCCTCCAGATGTTCTCTTGAGACAAAATTTCATATTTTAGAGCCCTGGCCAGAACTGCAGCATAATGCAAGAATTTGTAACATATTGTTAGATGAGACTGGAATGTATATTGACTCTTTATACTTTGTCAATATCAGTTTGAAAAATTTGCAAGACAAGTCAGAAATTGTTTAAAAGAATACACAAAAAAATCAACTACACTTAACCAGGGCTGCTATGGTGGGATTATAAATATAAGAAAAGATTACACCCAATTAGAATGAAAACATCTGACAATATGCAAATCTGACAACCAACAATGTTGTTATTGTAAAATGCTCCACGAAATACTTCCAACCGCATTTTGAATTACAGAAAAATGGAAGAGGACAAGCAGTTTTGCTGTATGACTGAATGAGTGACCAGAAATGTTAATACAAGCTTTCAGGCATTCTCAATTTAACAAGGACCTCATTGAAAATCCGTTAACCAGTGCTAATGAATATCTACTTTAGTGAGTAGGAAATTACTTTCTTTTTCATGTATTTGTATTTTTATTTTAGACAAAATGCCTTTCAGTAACTCAGATTATTCTTGCTGTCTTTCAGTCCAGTTAAGTTTCAGCAGTGTGTTTTATTCATGCATGCTTTAATTTGCCTTAATTTGTAGCAGCAGTGAGTCATCTGCATCGTTGCATAATCACTGTTGTTGCATACCAGGTAAAAATTGTAAGAGTTTGACCACAAATGTAAACCCACAAGTCAGCATCTCCTATATACATTTCCCATGACTAAATCCCAATGAAGACACAAACCCTTTTAGCATTTGCTGAATACAAAGATTGAAAACAAACAGATGATACCAATTTAACACATAGGCAATTTAATCCCAGTTAAATGGATTAACATCTGTAACTGGTTCCCAAATTTGACAATGACTGGACCATGCAAGCGCTTACAGGTGTTCTCTAACCCAAATCTAACGTTTCAGGTATTGTCTGTATTTAGATTATAGACCATTGTAATTTACTCAAAACATGTAGTAACCAATAAATAACAAAACTATTAGAATACACCCTGCAAAAACCTTTCAGTTTACCTCACCAAGTTGCTGTCCAGGGTACTTAGAGAATAGAAAACAATTCATTGTGCTGCATAATTGAGTTAACAGCAGTTATAGATGAAATAATATTCTGTGAAGAAAAAATAAGAGATATGGACTTAGAAATAACTAAAATTGTCCTTAGCAGCTCTAAAAATAGCCCATTACAGTTCTTAAGTAATTATTTAGTGTGGAGATAAGCAAAATTAACCACAGGATTTGCTTATTAAGGTTGCACATTACACTTAATGATGCTAACCAGAATGTGAGATACATGTAATCTGTTGTCAGTTTAATTGATATTTGACATTACTGCACATCTAAGCCCCCTCACCATCCCAGAAAGTAAGGAATAAAATAAATAAATCAGCGACACAGAAAACATGGAAGCTGTAATGTTATAGATATATACTTTATTAATTCTCTCTGATAAAATAAAATTACAAAATAATTTCAACCTCAAACGGCACTTTCCTTCTTCATAATTGTTTAACTTATTGTTAATACATATATCATAATTGTCATAATGAATGAGAAGAATACTATAGTTTAGTAATATTAGATATCAGCTATAACTGCGTTTAATCATAATGGTAGAAAAGACTAAGCAATCCAAAGCTAGATTTCGTTAACAGCATACTGTACAATATTCCAAGCGTATGTAATTCAGTATTCCGGCCACAGCATGTCACTATAAGACAGTTTTGAATATTGTCTCCAATGCAAAGGGTAGGCTTGTCACTTTTCCATCACATCCTCTTAGATATACCCTAGTGTTCCTATGTTTTATGTATGTCACGAACAGCTGTTCCTTCATGGCCATTTATCCTTTATAAGGTTTATTTGTGTTCCCTTGTGTTCATTCGAAGACCACCTTGAGCTGTTTTAAAGCAGTGAAGAGCAGTCCATGTACAGCACTGTAACAAGTCCATGCCCAGATTTTCACAGTTATTCCCTCAGAAGTATTGTCGAGATATCTGCTCCGCCTCCTGCTATCTTTTGTCCCCAGTGACAGCAGCGTTCCCTGCCTCTTATTGAAGTCCATTTAAGAGAGAGCACTTTGGTTGTTGAGGTGTGTGTATTATATCTGTGTGTACATGCGTGTGGGTGACTGTTCCTGTGTCTGCATGGCAGTTTAAGTGGTTGAGCAAAGGAGAGTGTTTGAGTGTAGGTTCCTACTTCTATACAGAGAATACATTCATGATAACAGTGAGTTGTTTTGGGACTGTAAGCTTGAAAAAAAGAATGGCAGTAAGTAGGTCTTCGTCCCTTCACAAAGGGTCGTAGACTGACATACACTGTGAAAAAATATTAACCACATCAATTTATATCCACACAGACAGACATCAGTGTTAAGAAAAATGTCAAATTACTAATGTAAAAAAAAAATCTACATTTTAGAGATTTTAAGTATAACATTTTTTCAGAGAATGAAAACAAAACAATAGGTACATACAGCATCTCAATAAATCTGACTCTACTGACTTCAGCTACGTCTACATAAGAAAAACAAGATCATTTATTATTAATGGATAATGTTTTGATTGTTATTATAATTGTCTGCAGTAGACCTCTAGGTAGAAAGATTACTTTTAATGACATAAAAATGAGAAGACTAACTACATATGGAGCATTAAGTTTGTGCAAGGCTCCGACTAGTCGAACTATTCATAAATAGATGTAATATTGTCTGGAACATTAATTGACCAGGTTGGTATGAATGCATTTTATAAACCATCCCAAAAGTAATGCACTTGATACAACTATTAATGGAGGTTTTCTTTTATATAAAATGTTTACAGAAGTTAAACAAAAATCAAACTCTTCTACAGTCTCATTTCAGTACAGAAAGTGTACAGGTACATCTTAATGTCAGATGAACTAAATCAGTAATCCAGTCAATAATATGCAGTTACAATGCAGTAATAAAGTCCTGTTATAGTTGTATTAGGGCATGTTATCATCTGCTACTGTCTTTTGCATCACAAACAGATATTATGATGACTCATGTCACTCAGCATCATCTCTGCTTAATTGAATTTGATCTGTGATTCGTGTAGTTCAGTGAAGAGTTACAATTGACACAACTATGTATNCACACACACACACACACACACACACACACACACACACACACACACACACACACACACACACACACACACACACACACGCACGCACACACACAGAAAAAAACCCAAAACGTTTGGATGAACATTTTTTACAGTGTGTTGACATTGCTTGGCAGTGCTCTGTGGAAATTGACAGTGCATCCAGTGCTTGGCAGTATATAGGCTTTAGTATTATCTGGTGGGCTAGTGCATTAATTTCTTTGTGTGGGTGCAAATAGGGCCTGCATTATGAAAGATTTTGTATTCATGTTTGTGCTGTGTTAACTTGTATTGCGTGGATGGAGAGTTGATATGATTTGCGTGTGTGTTTGTGTGTAAATGCGCGTGTGCCATTAGTTTTGTTTTTTTTTTTTTTTTTTAATCGTGGTCGTATTGATCGAACCTTCTGTTAAAGGGATGCTCGTTAACACACAACTAGCATTCAGATATAAAATACATCATGAGGATAAAAAGTCATGGTCATTAATTCCTGATGAAGGGAGACAGAGATTGGGAGAGGGTGAGGAAAGGAGAGACAGAGAGAAAGAGTGAAGGGGNAGAGAGAGAGAGAGAGAGAGAGAGAGAGAGAGAGAGAGAGAGAGAGAATAAAGGCCTTTTTCAGTAATTAAAGTGGATTCCATTTAGGAGCTCTGAGTTCATATAATTATTCCTTGTTATTTCTCCTCCTCTCTTCTTCTCCCTCCTCATTCCCTCTACCTCCATTCCTCACCCTCTTGACAGGCTTCCTCCCCCTCACACCTTTTAGAGTCTCCATTTTACCTCAATTTTTCTTCTTCCTTCGCTCTTCAAGAAAAGAGCCCCAAAGTCCCCTAACATGTCTCATCATTCATACTAGCCATCCATCTTAATCCCATTATTTCTCCTCATCGTCCCGTCTTCATCCCTCTCTCATGGAGTGTTAATTTCAGAGGATTGCCTCACATTTCTCTCCTCCTCCGTTGTTCCTCTCATTTAGTTTGCAGTGAGAGGACATACACATCCCACCTCCTCTCTCCCTTTTTCCTTGCTGTGCTTGTCCTCTCCTGGTCCTCAGAGCTGTCTTCAGCAGCTAGAGGTGCAGGTGTTGGGGTTGGGACTTGCTTCTAGGCTCCCCTCTGGGCTCAGAGGTAGGGGCGACAGAGGAGACTCCAAGGCCAAAGTAGGGAGTTGGGCTGGGGGTGGGGCTGGAGCTGCGACCTGGACTGGAGACACTGCGGTTGGGACAGTGGTTAATGAAGCTGCTGGGGAGAGTGGGACTACTGCACCTCCTCCTCCACCTCCAGCCCCTCTGCCATCCCTCACATCTCTCTCTCGGAGCAGGTGGACAAGGGCGGCGTGTTGGGCGCTGAGCGTAGCTGAGAGGTGGGCAGGCAGGGCATTGAAGCCGGCTGTGAGCTGCTCCACCCGCTGCTCTAGGGACAGCATCTGGCGCTCCAAGTCCTCGCTGCGGTCATTGAGCTCCGACATGAGCTCATACATGACGCTCTGCATCTACAGGAGTATAAGAGTGGAGAGCAGAGGAATGTGGAAGACAGGAGAAAAAAGGAGAGTGGAAGATGAGTCAGTGTACACAGAGTACTTTGAAGAAGGGAGACAGATTGCAAATTTGTAAACAGGAGTGTTATGAGGGTTGCTTTATTGAAGTATGTTTAAATAAAATTATTTTGAATTGAATGAGAGGACACGGAAGAAGTGGTTAGAGGGTAAAGAGAAAGTAAAAAGAGGGCAAGCATGAGGCTTGGGAGGAATGAGTGAGACAATGAGAAAAAAAATGAAGCTAGAATGAAGAAGAGGCTGGAGGGAAGTCTTTATGTGGGTGTTATAACATTGTGAAGAAGAGAGAACAAGAGAGAATGAAAGNACACACACACACACACACACACACACACACACACACACACACATACACACAGTGCTCACATTCTCACTCAGACACCCACATATTAACAGAAAAACATGAGCACTCCCCACCCTCCTCTCATTTCCTCCTCACTCTCTCAGTCAGTCATCCCTGTTTTAACATTTGTTCCGGTTGCTAGGAGACACAAAGCCAAAGAAACATGCAGGTCAGCATGGAAATGGGAGAATGCTTTGGTGTATTTTGGAGGGGAATGCTAGATATGCTAGTTATCTGTATGATGGTTGTATGTGAGTAAAATGTATGTCCTTCATAAATGAAGAGCAGCATGTGTCAACTGTGTGTGTGTGAGTGTGTGTGTGTGTGTGTGTGAGTATGTGTGTCTCACCTTTGAGAGGTCCACTAGTGTGTTGGCTTGATCACTGAGTTTCCTTTGCTCCATTTTCACACTGCGTAATCTGCAAACAGATACATACACACACACACGGGCACATAAATACTCAAACTCACATGAAAAGAAATGAAGCCCAGTAAACACACAGTGGTTGGTCCAGAGAGCTAATCCCTCTGGGTCCTGACGGCAACACTGCAGAGCGGTCACCTTGCCTAATTCAGCCTCATATTCTACCTGTGTTGTGTCACTGGATTTGAATGCACTAACATAGCAAGACAGAGAGGTAAATATTTACTAAAATGACTAGCAGGAAGAAAGACACTTTCTTTGCCTAACACTGGTGACTGAGACCTCATTTTAGCTTAAGATGGAATTTTAAATAGATCTTTTTTCACAAATCAAGGTTGTGGATTTTGTCTTCCATCACTTACATTGTCAGTAGGAGTGATCTTCTAATGGCCAGTATGAACAGGGGCAACATTTGCTTTAATATTTATGTGGGCACCTGACTTGAAAAACTGTGAAAATATCCTTCAAGCTCTTGAGAAATTAAAGGGTAATTTTGATATCATGAAACCTTCAGGGGGTGGTTAGGCCAACAGGGAAATAAACTGAGGGGAATGAAATAAAATAAAATAAATATTTTTTCTATGGTCCAATTAAAACTAAGAGCCCAACACAGTAATTGGTCAAGTAAAAGTCTAATCTGTGTTTTTATGAAACAAACCCTGTGGCTTCCTCCATTATAATGAAGTGCAGATGGATTTTCTGAAACTGCACCTCCACATGAACCGGTCTCACTGCTATGCTAACAGGATTGAATGACAAAATATACTCATATTCCCATAAAATCCTCCTCTTACTATGTTATTAGAATCAAGCTGTCATCCACAGTCTACATGCCCTAGGATTAGCCTTTCTAGGTTACAATTAAAAGAGTTGATGCAAATTTGTGGAGCAAATAAAGGAATATCTTTTCTTATCTTATCTATTCACTTTGGTTTTGAAGGTACTTGCTAATGTTTTTAAGTCTTGACTGAACTCTTCAAGAGGGGCAAGCAAGGGGCCACCTATTTTTTGGCATATATGTAAAAATCCTTTAGAAAACAGCCTTTAACAAGCCATTCAAACATAACTGAACAACAGCATCGTGGGAACATCCAGTCTTGCTATATGTTTGCATCTTCAACAACACTCTTTAGCACATTTGATATGATGATCAGAGTGTCTCTGATAGTACACAACATACTGATTATCCAGTCCCACAACTGTATTTGCCTGGAGTGAACCTGTCCCTTAGCAGAAGATGATTCATTGTGTGTGCCTGTATTTGTGTGTAGCTGTGTGTGTGTGTGTGTGTGTGTGTGTGTGTGTGTGTGTGTGTGTGTGTGTGTGTGTGTGTGTGTGTGTGTGTGTGTGTGTGGCTGTGTAGGGATTCATACACTTTATCTGATTATCAGTGTTGATTCAAACTGTGGGTGGATAGAAAGTACAGCTGATTTCAAAGCCATCATCAGTTCAGTGGCACAGTTTTGTGCATGTGCCTGTGTGGGTGCTTTCATGTGTGCGGTTGGGTGTGTATGAGGTGTGGTCTCACTGATGTATCGCCTGCAGGAACTTCCGCTGGTGTTTGCGGACTCTGGAGTGGTCGATCTTTTTCATGAGCTTGGTGTGTTTGTAGATGAGCCAGGTCTCTCTTAGCACGTTAGCCGCCGCATTCTTTATCTGCTCACAGACAACACACATGCAGACACACACACACACACACACACACACACACACACACACACACACACACACACACACACACACACACACACACACACACACACACACACACACACACACACAGACAAACAAACACAATTATTGTTAGCAACAGGTAGCGCTTGGCAACTAAAACAGGCAACAGGTTTATCCATCCCTGTTCTCTTTCTCATTTTCCCTCCATCCTCCTATGCCTACATGCAAAGAAAAACCTAGACCTTCTTTCTCTTCTTAGAGCCTGCCCTCATTCTCTCTGTCTCTCTCTACACACACTAGCTTGCTTGCCAATGCTTTTCATGCACACATAAACAGTTCTCTCCTTAGGGAGATTTGGCAATGAGAACCAATGAGAGTCTCTCCCTCACACACTTCCCTCTTGTCTTGGTCTGTCTATGTGCCACATTATACCCATTATACCTAGACTAACTCAAATGGGCCACATTATCTTGACTTGTTGGAAGTAAATTCAGCTCAGTACTGCCACAGTTCATTAAAACCAGTGATCTCCCATTTTATGATAACAACCTAAAGAAACAACAGCAGTATGAGCTGCTGCTCTTAAACTAACTCTTAAAATACAATCTTAATAATTGCAGAATAGGAACATTAGATAATGTAATGCTCACTTATGGGAAGCCTGATAGCCATCAGAAAAAATGGCTTGATGGTTATTTTTCTCCCTTTTATTGGTCAGACATTTAGGTTGCTATCATCTGGATGTGAGATTGCTGTGATTTAATAAACCACTCAGTGGGAAGGTCAGTGTAGGCCTCCAGTCTATTTATGTGCTCACAAACCAGGATTCTGTTATATTAAACTTATATCCATATCTGTTCTTGCATGTTTCATGTACAGTGTATATCTATAGATTGCTACGTAATTACAACACAGGGGTCTGACACTGGGCAAAAACGCGCGGGTGGATACCATAAAGAAAGGAAAAGGGAGAGAGAATCTCTAAGGACATAAATTGAATGAGAGACTTCAAAGAGATGCTGCACTGAACAAAGAACAATTATACCCCCGTCTGAGGAGCACAAAAGACCTCGGCAGCTTGGCTAATCAGCACCCATCCACCGCAGTCAAGGACTGCTCACACACATCATANCACACACACACACACACACACACACACACACACACACACACACACACACACACACACACACACACACACACACACACACACACACACACACACACACACACACACACACACACACTATTGGCTACATATGAGAAGAGAGAGTAGGAGGCCCTGGGCCTTGCAGATGTGTTTTCAGTGACACAGAGGAAGTCAAACTAAAAAGAGCTAATCTAACATATAGTTGATATATGAAGCCTCTCTAGCAAGTTGATGTGTTACTAAATTTATAAATTGTGACCACACAGCGAGGTGATTCAAACATGGTATGTACATCTCGTGAACAAACACAACAAAATAATAA
>JANJYP010114120.1:0-12044 GCA_024605115.1 Rastrelliger brachysoma | reverse complement strand
TTACTATCTGTGTTTTGCTTACTATCCTCCTTACTAGGCCTATGTAAGTGACATTAATGTAACTATCTACAGCTAGTTATCATCCAAGTACTGGTTACATGACTATTAGAACTTATGTAACATTTTTACTAGTTTCCATTTTCTGGCATCAGTGTCCACATCTGAATTATCCTTCCTGTCCTACAGACATGATCCCAGTTATCAGGACATACAGTATTGGGAACTATATTTTCATTTTAACATTAGTTTTGTTAAAGTGTGTTCGTGTTGCCCTTTGTGGTCTGCATATTTCATGATGTATTCTTTTAAAAAACTATCCCTCTAGTGGATAAAGTATGTTTTTGCACATAGTGCATTAAACCTTGACAAGTGTTTGCAAGCAGTCCAATAATATGTTAAATATGTAATGACACAATTGTCAATATACACAATAGATCTAACTCTACTTTGTGTGTAATGACAGTGATGACAGTTTGCTTTAAATTGGGTTTTGACTTTGATTTCTGTGTCTTTCGATTGATGTGATTTTAAAGTATAGCAGAAGATCTTGAAGTACTAATTCATTCCCTTTATGTAGATTTCCATTCCAACAGCATACTTTAAAGTGACTGCTGACCATTTTGAATAAGGCTGTCTTACATTTTTGCTGCTTCTCTTTCAATTAACCGATAAGGAACTTTTTAAAGCTATCAGAAACAAACTTCGACACAAGTCCATGCAGAAAAACATGATGAAGTTCATCAAAATTTCATCTGAACTCAACAGATTTGGGTGTCTTTTTTCCGAAATGAAGTAAATTCATTCAATTGAATAGCTAGGATATATGGTGGAGGTGAATAAAGAGCAGAAGGACAGAAGGACTGAGATGGAAAGCAGAATAAACAGAGAGAAAAGGACAGATTTTCCCCTCGTTCATCATTATGCTAAGAATGAAAGGATGATTTAAAACTCATCACTCAGAGACACAGAGGCGCGAGAGTGTAGGAGGGAGAAAGTGAGAGAAAGATGGTGAAATATAGTAAAATAGAGGGAATGTAAAAGAAAGGGAGGGGGAGAAGAAGAGGAGGAGAGAGAAAGAGCAAGAAGGAGACAGGGGGAAAAGAGAGACTTCTAATTATGCTGACTACCAGACCGAAACTGACAGTCTTTCTCCATACACACACAAGCACACACATACTGACACATGCACACTGACAACAACACACAAGTACAGGGTCACAGAAAGGCATATGTGAACACACAGACACACACTGAGGCTCACACTCACAAGGAAACACCAAAATAGAAAGATGCACATGCACACATAGAAATACATGCAGATTTGGAAGGACATACACACAGATGTACATGCNCACACACACACACACACACACACACACACACACACACACACACACACACACACACACACACACAGAATGTCCCTGTAGCAACCCTGACCTTACAAGTTAACCCATTACCCTGAACCTACTGACTCTGCAGCCATTTACTGTGCCTTTTTTCTCAATTCCCCTTACAGACACACAAATTCAGTGTATGAATAAACTGTCTATTCTACAATAAGTATTTATGCATTTCTGTGTCCATGTCCATGATTATATGCATCCACACTAAACTGTCAAGATATATAAGTTTGCAGTTTTGACCAATGGTAAAGCAGGAGGTGGGCACTCAAAGCACATGCAAAATCAAGAGGGTCATGCACGGTAATTTAACTGGATCATTGTATATAATTATATATTTGCAAAACTCGGGAGTATATCGAAAATTAAGTGGGCTACTGTATTATCCATTATATATGTTTGAAATAAATATTGCTGTGATTCCATAATAACCTTGAGGATTGAACAACATTTTTAGAGCCACCTATTGAGCCTACAGGGAGTTTGAGTTAACATTAAAAATATCTTTGGTGGAGCATTGCTTGAGGGATAGCAACCTTCCACCTCCAGTCGAAGATTTAAACAGAGATTCAAATTGGCAACAGTAAAAGGTTTGTGGTTGGACTGGGTAGCTCTCAGGTGTGAATATATGCAATGGTACTAATGAGGAACAGGGTTTAGCTGGAAAAGAGCATGCGTGCTCAGCAAAACCTTCCCTGGATAAAAGAAGCTTAAAGACAAAGAAGAAAATCTGCTTCTTGAATTGAGTGGATTTAATGGACCCTGGTCTGCAATATAAGCTTGATATCTTTTCTCAGAGCAATATCTCATCTTGAATGTCTTAGACAATGCACTGCAGAAAAAATATTAGCTTGACAAGTGGCTTATTCCTGAAATTGTCACACCATTTTCAGTTTTTACAGTACAACTTGTTATAGAAACATGTTTCTAAGTAGTTTGGACAAGTTTCATTTGTAGATCCACAGTGTAATCCAAAAACACAAAAGGGTGTACTGGAGGCTCTGGTGAATGATTTGGGATATTTTACTGTCTGCCTTAGGCTACAATTTCCTCAGTTCCAAAATACTGCAGGCTCACATCAGTTTCAGTGATATCACTATGTTGCAACAGGAGAGCTGGTGCAGAGGGCTATAGCAATAAAGCCCAGGATTGCCAAAAATGTTATAGAATCCATACCAGCAGATAGAATATCTTGTCGAGTTTACATGTAGCATTGTACTAATTGCAAGCACTGAGATGTGAGAGAAAACTGCTGCAAAATGTTCTTAGTAGAAATGGGGTATTATGTTGTAAGTACATAATGTATTATGCTTTAAGTATGTTTTATGTATGTTTTAAGTTTTAATTAGTGTATAATCACCTGAATGAGCCTTTAGTATCTTCATAGGGAGTGGGTCTTCTTCTACTAAGGTGGCCATGTTGTAGCACCATAGATTCTCCTACTGTAAATGGTTGGAAGGAAGTGGGGAGTGGTATTCACTTGATTGCAATGTGCAACCTCACCAGTAGATGCCACTAAATCATACACACTGCACCTTTAAGTCTCGCTAAAGTATATGTGTGCTATGTATTCTGGCTAAGCCCACGGGTTAATGCATGTGGTGAGTCTCCTTCCCCTCAAGACTTTAAGGACAGTGAGTAAAAAAATATCATGAAGGAAGGGAAATTTTTTAAAACCCATCCACAATAAATGAATAAAAGCCTGCTGCAGCCATACTGTAAGAATTTGACTTCACACATCCTGGAATAAGCTTGATGATTCTGAGGGAGGGAAATCAATTACTAAGCTTGTCATTTTCCAAGGGGAACCCTATGATCAATATGGCCATTTTCACATGGTGCTGACTGCTAAATGAGGAAACACTGAAATCACCCTATTGTTCATGTCAATGGGACCAGTGGAAACCTCTTATGGACTGCTGGGCATCCCCAGTTTCTACTTGGGAGGTCAGAACTGTTTTCATATGACACATATCTGTGTGAGTCTGCACACACCCTGTAATATAAAATATTACTCTCCTCCTCAGCAGAATAGTGACATTACATGTGTCAAACTCTGAGAAAAATATGCTTTAAATTCTCCTCCATCTCTATGCCTCACTCCCAGTGTCTCCTTCTTTTCGTTTGTCTGTCTCTCTTTCATCTCTCTGCCTCTCTCTTTCCCTCTCCATCTCTGCCTCTCTCTGGGGACCTCAGTGATACTAGATCTGCTTAAAGGGCTATTCCGTCTAATCTTACAGACTCTCATTTATGATTAAAGAATGGATTTCCCAGGAGACTAAACTGACCAATCAAATCATCGCAGACAGACAAACCACCCAATCAGTATTCAGATCACAGTAATACTCAAGCTCCACAGGCAAAATGAAATGTGTGTATATGTGTGTATTTGGGCCCATGCATGTGTGTGCATGAATGTGGTGTTAGTTAATTTAAATGAGCTGTCTGTGTCTCTGGAAAATTATTGTATTTGTACATTTTTCTTGAGGTGGTTTTGGAGGAGAAAAGCAGAGGAATGACAGAGAAAGGAAGGGTGTTAGGGGGCGTAAGGAATGACAGAAATATAGATAAACCAGAAGAAAAAAGGTGACAGAATAAAAGGAAGAAGAGATGAGTGGAAGGGGACAGAAGGGAAGGGAGAATGAGAAGAAAGAGAGACAGCAAAGGCAAAAATGCAATAGAGAGAGACAGAGCAAGAGAGAGTAAGCATGTTTAAAACATCCCATTGGTTCCTGCTGTCAGGAATGCTTGTCAGCCAAGAATTAGACTGCTCCACGCTGCCACTGACTGACAGTCAGCCTGCGGTCTAGACTATACCCTGGAGTGGTTGAGGCTAAATAAGGGAAATGCCTAGAGAGAGACAGAGGGAACACACCGGGCTGAAAATCAATTTATAACACTGTCAGTCAGAGGCAGGGGGGAACGATGGGATAGAGATAAGGGAAAGTGAAAGAGAACAGCAGAAAAGGGGAGACAAAGGAGGAGAAAGAGGGACACACACATAGGGAAAAGTTAAAGACAAAATTGTGAAAACATCAAACGAATAGGAGTGATCAAGAAATGATGACAACAGAGGGGACCTTTTGTCACATTGAGAGGAATAGAAGGGGAAATGGTGAAGAGGAGAGATAGGGAGACGGGCAGATAAAACAGACACATGATACTTGACTAAAACACTGAATGAATCTGGATTTACAGGTGGCAGAGCTTTTTAATGCTGCTCTGTTGATAAATGATCATCCAACACTAATTAAAGACCTAGAAAATCCTGCCATCCAAACTAAAAGCATCCAGATCCACCTCTGCTCCAAAAGATCAAGACATGACTGGAAACACTGGATTACTTGTTAATTTTGCCTGATCAACTGTGTCATGTTTAAACCATAGTTTAAATTCTCAGAACACATGCTGTGACTGCAAAACCAATCATTTAAATATTAATAAACTAACCTGTAATCACTATTCAAAAAGCACTTGTATCAGTTTTTAATCACTACACCATTGTTCATGAAGTGCCTGGCAGACAGATAACATACTGTAATTACAATTATTTTTCACCTACTTTAAGCAAATATAATGCGGTGGTTTGTTACCACTTTTTTTATTGCTAAACTCATAATAAAACACAGCCTCCAGTGCCTTGAAAGGTGAGATATGAAAGAAGACATTTTAATTATCCCAACTTATCTCTGAATACAAAGTGTTCTTATATGCAATAAATGTGTCCAAATAATAAGAGTTTCTATACTTCCCCATGACAGAAAAAACTACAGCCAAAATAGGAATGCAAACAAAATTAGATCAGAAATTACCATCACACCCCACAGATCTAAAACATTAAAAATTAATAAAGGAATGTGAGGCTTAGCTGGAAAAATAAAATATTGAGAGCATGTTACTGTCAACAGTATGTGTGTGAACTATGTAGACTTTAACATGTACAGACAGCTCTGCACATGAGATTAGTTGACAATAATAAGAAAAAATATATCAAAAAAAATTGCCAGCCATATCCTCTATCAGTTGACATTCATTGTAAGAAATATAGTTACATAGCAGTTCCTTGATTGATAGAATTCAGCACAACCCTCATTCAACAATAGCAGGAATATTAATGATAAATGTTGTGTCCCTAAAATGTTGTTTCTGAATTGATGGTGTGTCTATTTGAAGTTGACATGGTCTGCTGTCCAATTAGGCCAATTCTTGCCTGGAGTTCTGAAGGTAAAAATTACAATGTGAGATGCAAGTTTAGTATAAGTCAAGGTATTGGTACAGTGGGGGAATGGAATTGTAGTGTAGGTGAGTCTGATCAGCATGCATAGAGTGTGTGGAGGAAGATGAGCATGCAGTCGGAATATACCTCTGAACATGTGGGGGAGTTGTTAGTTTAATTCTTTGACAAAATAAGTGTAAGGGACCTTAGTAACCCAGTGGCATACACACACTCACACTGTCTTTTTGAAGCTCTAAAACTTCAAACCAGCTTGCTGCAGCATGTGGGCACCTATTGTAGTTTAATAGTACAAAGGATGGTTACATCATATTCTTTGTACTGGTAAAGTAAAGGCAACACTTTGTAACAGCTATTACACAAAAGACTCAGACACCATTAAATATTTGTTTATAAAACAAACAAGGAAAAAAAGTCATTCTGAATAATTCTACAGCATTTGAAAAAACTATTAAAGTCAATCAAGACTTCAACAGTAAATGTATTCAGATTAAAATGGAAACCATTAGTATGCCATATTGGTGGTGAGTTGTAGAAACATAGATTTACTGTTGCAGCTATTTAAAATTCTGAAAGGCTTTTACGCCCTCCTAGGAAATTATATGTAAGTGCTATAAATTATAACACACCATCTCAATTCATTGTTACTTTCACCTTAATGCTAGTTCACCTTAATGGTTTTTCATTTTAAATGTGATTAGACTTTCAAAGTCAAAACACATATCCTCAGTTGACCTGTTCCTGTGGTGTGCTTTCCAACCATTCTGAGTACCGATAGTTAATGATGATGTTTATATATTGTGCTAATGGTCCAAACTCTCCGACTGGAGCTGTGACTGTGCCGTACTTTGTTTTTGTGTTTTATTACTTGACGTGTCACAGTGATGAAGTTGTTTTCTGCTGTGGTATCCTCAGGGGTAATAGTATAGCTATATACGTGTCCATTCTTTTCAGTACACTTAACTCTTCTGTATCAGCACCAGTTCTACCCCACCACTACTCTTACAGCATTAGGACAGCTAGTATTTATGATTTTTCAGGTAGCCTACAGTATTTAGTCCAAATCAACAATTAGTGATGCTATTATTGTTGTTGTTTCTACTGCTATTGGGCCTTGATTTTGAGGCTGAACATTGATTTTAAATGTTGGGCCTACACCAGAAAAAAGAGTCCACAGCTTTCCTTTGCTGCCTACTTGGGGATTTAAAGCCTGATTTGTAGTTGTCTGGAAACTGTGAAATGAGGAGTCTGGAAACTCTAAAACATAGGAAAACAGCCCAGAGGCTCTCCCTGCCTCTCCCCTTTCCCCCCAGGATAGATCACCCTGAACAGCACCTCCCATAAACCCCTTTCAGGTTCTCATCACTGACTGACTTTGAAACACCCGAAATCCCCTCCAGTCCAGTGACGTCAGTAGAGGCTATTAAGGCAACCTACTGTACTCAGAAGCTTCGCAACTCACTGGACAAGTGAACAACTTGATCATGTACCTGAGATTTTGGATCCACATACCGCTCTCAGATTATACCTGCAGGAGGAAGGACACATTTCCCTTTGTTTTCGACAGACAATACAACTTGATATTGGCAGACAAAGACAAAATTGCTGTGTCATCGCAGTGGCGTTGAGAGTTTTTCCTGAACCAGTGATCGTCTAAAAACCCAGCCCACGGATCATATTGCCAGATTCCTCATCACACAACTTGCACTGAAGCCCTTGTCCTGCTGTCCGGTAGTCTCTCATGAGAGGTTTTTCCATCTGGGCAGAGTTATTAATGTGTGTATAATGCTAGTTTAGCATTTTATTTGTTGTTCAAGCTTGTGTTTAGACCACCACATCCTTGTCTAGCTGCTTTGGACTCTGAGGAGTCTTTGTTTATAGATGTTGCCATAGCAACACGCTAACTGTTCATGTAGCCACAAGGCTTGTGTTAAAGTTCATTTCCAGTCATAATCAATGTTTTTCTCATAAATCACGTCACCTATGATCAGTTTATCTCATACCATCCACACACACCCAACTGCAGCGTGTGGACATTTATATTCAGTTTTATTCAAGAATTGATCATCTTGTAAAAGTGATTGTATGAGCACTGGACATATTTTAAAATTGTTCTGTGGTTGCAAGATGTATCATGTTTCTGTCCATTTTAATTCAAAAGTTTGTTTTAAAAAAATAATTTAAACCAAAATTGGACTTACCACAAAATGCCCTTTAATATTTTCTTTTTCTTTTACCAGTACGTATCTCCCCATAGTAGTAACCTAGTCGCTTATCGGCTAATGCCATCCTTTCTCTCCCTTTTACTAACCACATATGTGAGTTATGTTTACAGAGGCCCATATACTGTAAGTTATTTCAATTTTTGCACTTGTGCCTTTCTCTGATGGCTCTACTAACAGCTTTAAAACACTTTATACGGTATATTGTATCATCTAATCTGTTTTTCATCTGGATGCAGATTGAAAGGCCATGATTTGTGGATGTGTGCATGCATGTGTGCACAAACATGCAAGAGATGTGTGTGTGCCTGCTAAATCATATCAATGTCAGAAATGCAGCCAGAGGTAGGGGCTACTTTTTTTTTTTTTTTAAACTAAGCCACTCTTTATCAAAAGGTCCATGCACATACAACTGATTACTCACCTGCAGATGTTCCAGACTAACACTTTTTCTCCTGAGATACAAATTTTGGCTCACTGTTCTGATAACTGTATGCTCTTAATAATACCACACTGTAATGATTTGAAGATAATTCTATTCTATTATATGCAGCAAGATGTAGGTTGAAACATCCAAATTAAGTAAAATTGCAATAAAAAGAGAATATTTGCAGCATATGCTTCTAACTGCAGCATGTTTGTTTTAATGGCAACTGGCTAAATGGCAGCTTAGAGGACCTCTGGCATTGCACAACCACAGCCGCATATAGGAGGGGGAGAGGAGCAGTGAGGACAGGAAGCAATGGGAATAAGCAAGCACTCACTTTCTGTAATAAATTTTAAAAAATCTGCTTTCTAAGAAAGTGGGTCACTGAGAGCAGGCGAAGAATGCTAAGCAGAGGGCATTTTGGGTAAATTCAAGCTTGTGTGAGCTTTTGAGCATTGCAGTAAGGAGTGAGAGTGTGAGTAACTACTTGGGTTTGTCATTGTAAGATTTTTTGGTATTTACATATTAAGAGTTGAGCATTGTGCTTCTGAAGGAGGAAATGAAGAGCTAAAAAAGACATAAATAGGAAGAGAAGGAAAGTTGTTGCAGTATCTGGAGTGTTAGGTATTGATTTCATCAATCAGCATTTAATGAGCCCTCTGTCATGCACACAAATACACGCAGGCATAGGAAACATAAAGTGTAGATACATAAACCCTCACTGACTGGCAGGTACTACATAGCATAAAGGATTAATGAGACAGAGCGGAACAGGGAGACAGATGCTGTCTTTGGGGGTTACTATTGATTTGTGTCTGCTGAGTGTCATCATCTCCAATCTGACTAATGAGGTCCGACAGACACAAACACATACACACACACACATAGAATATACACAATCTTCTCTTAAAGACCTTCTTATAGGTAAGTTGTCACAAATCTGTTACCAGGAACTCCATTCGACTATTTATCTGAACACCCTCCATGTGTACTCCTTCTTCTTATTTCTTTATCTTGCATCTTGTACCTATCTTTGTCTTTCTCTGCCTATTTGCTTGCTGTCCTCTCTACATCACTTTGTTTTTCCTTTTTTTTCCAAATTCTTGCCCTAGTCTCTGATTTGCTATCATGCCATTTTTCTTCGTCACGATTCCTTGTGTGAAAGAGAATGATTTCAAGAGGAAAAATATGATGTGGCATATTTAATTTCGTTAAACCTTGCAGAAGTCACAAACACACATACACAAACCCTCACATTTTCTCACATGCTTCTTGTTTCTGTTATTATGTTCCCCTCCATGCTCTTCAGTGGAACCAGCAGGTATACCACACATACAGCCACTACAGGATGAGCTCACTCAGGCAGTTACAAAGGAATTACTTTCAGGATTTAAATAGTCTACGCAAAGAGGTGGAGCAGAGGTGACAAACATAACAGCGGGGCACACATCTTTCACCAATTTGCCTTTTGCTTGACAAAACAAACAGTAAAATATGATATATTTAAATTATTTACAGCACTTTATTCAAAGTAAGACCAAATAAACCATTAAATATTACTGTGTTATGTCCAATGTGATCAATGTTTCCTCACCAAAATTAGCTTCATTTCTGGAATGTGATATTAGTCACAAGTTGGCTATAGTGCCTGCAGTTTAAAGTAATAAACTATACCGTACTCACTGACTTACAAAAGTCTTTGAACTGTTATCCAGAATTATGTTTGATTGTTAAACAATTTTCAAGAACATGTGCCAACCATTTAGACCAAGAAAAAGGCTATTGGCAGACTTTCAAAAAGTTCTCCAAACTACAAGAAAAATAGGTTTTTATTCACTGTAATTTAAATTACCCTTGTGTTTTCTGATCTTTTCTGAGGGTTTGTAAAGCCTAATACTTCACTACTTCTGCTTTTACATTGCAATTGTAATTTGTACAGGCACGAGACCCTTATCAGTTAAATGTGAACATTAATCATTTTAGGCATTTGGACAAATGGCTGTTGATGTTGTTATTCTTAACAGTTTTGTGTCTTAATTATGTATGTATAATGATGTATTTACACCCCTTTTAAATTCAAAGTAAAGTGGGCCAGCTGCAAATGAATGTCATGGTAGAGCTATATATAAAGCAATCAAACACAAAATGTTTGATTTTCTTGAAAAGAAAAAAAAACTTTTTTCTTTGTACTGTGTAATATGTTAGAAGCTGTCATTTTGCATCCTCATTAATCGTCAATATGTCCTGGAAAACATGAAGCAGTAACAGGCCATTCTGATTTTGCCAAATGGTGATGCACACATTGAGGACACTAGCATTGTTTTGTCAGGGAGTGGTCACAAGAACAGTCCTTGATGAAGTCAATAAACATATATTGTAGTTTCATCTATGCACTCAAGCATAAAACACACAAGTCAAAGCTTTGATCAGGAGAAAGGAGTCACACACACCATAACAGACCCAGACAGAAGCTCTGTTATTATCAATGGAACAGTCAATAACATCAAACTGAAAATTATAAGTTTACTGGCACTCAACACTGATAAAGAGTAAATGATAGATATTGGTCTGTCAGCCAGGGAATACACTTTGCTCCAGTTCATCAGTCATTTTCACAAATTGCCTATTCCTTAGCAAGCAACTCTATGATGACAAATAACACTGACCTCACCATCCATCCAAACACTATATCAGTCAACTTCATGATGCACATAGAAACAGAAACCAAAACCAACCCAAGGTGGCGGTTTGCATCCATTCCTAAAGATAAAGAGTCATCCTTCAACCCATCATCAACCCATTATCAAATGCCAAGACGCAGCAATGGAAGACCAAACCTTCCTCAGTGAGTGCAACATGGACTTTAGTATCCCGATTTTGGTCAGGATTTTTAAGTATCCCAGTTTTTTTTTAAGGGCTTATTCTGATGTCAGACATCCTAATAATCCCTTATTCTGTATTTGAGGTATCCGATTTTGCTGCCTGGAGAACTCCGAAAGACATCGGGATACAAGTGTATGTAAACAGTTTACCCCAGTATCTGAAAGCTGTCCACTATCTGCACAGGCATGGTTTCATTCAACTGACATACCAGACATTACCATGAATATGTTACAAACACAATGACAGCAACAACAAGTGACTATTTCATTGCTGGCAATGAGATGAATAAGTCATATATGCAACGCAATGTTGGCATTTAATAATGCTGTTGCCTAGAGAGGTCTCATTTTTAATCTGATTTTAACAGACTTCCAATTGTCCACACTTCCTGTTGTAAACAATATGTGCACATAGGATGCAGTAATCAGAGATCGGAATACTTATTTATCATGTATATGTGAATATGACTAACCAGGTTTCTCAAAGTTCAGGTAAACACCATATTCCAAATGTAATTAAAATCGGGATAATCCTCAAAATTGGGATAATAAAGTATGTAAACACACTCAATGACACAATCAAACACAGTAACCATTTCAAAAACATTTCAAGTGCCACGACTCAAACGCCCATATGGCACAATCTAGACATTACAGCAAACAAATCACTTCTAAGAGACACTAAATGGAAAAAAAAAGGGATTGCACACCTACATCACATTTATGACGATGACACCTTGTTAACATTCCAACAGCTTAATGGTGTACATGGCATTGAGAAACAGAAATGTTTACAATACATCCAATTATAACACTAAATGAATGTGAAAATAGATTTCTCATCAAACAACTGCAACAACCACCACTGAGGAACAA
>JANJYP010114103.1:0-11288 GCA_024605115.1 Rastrelliger brachysoma | reverse complement strand
CACTGAGAATATTCAGATCACTGGAGATACAAAACTGTTTTGCATGGGTCTGTCTGGGTAGAGAATGGCTTAAAAGGCCAGAGATTTTAAAGTTTATCTCACCAAAATCATAAAATAAGGGTGTATTTTCATTTGGCAATAGAGGCATCTACTATTTTCATAGTTTTCATTTATTTTCAAGTATGACAAGGAGCAATGTATAATATTTGCATGGGCAGATACCACTGGAGGTTTGGAAGAAATCTGGTGAACTGACCCTTGAAAGCACTGCTACTGGATACACAACTATCAAACCAATATGGTGAGAACTTTTCTGATATTCCCAGATATTCTGGTAGCAAGAAAAGTTTTGAGTTTTGACGCTTTTATTAAATTTTATATTTAACATTTTCCATCTTCACAGTATCCCACATCTGTTTTTGGATGTATCACATGGCATACAACTATATTTTCAGTATTTAATGTATGTTCATGTTCCTGGGTTTTCAAGAGTTTCAAAACAAGCATCAACTACTCTATAACATGAGACCAACACATGAATAAAATAAACACTCAACAAATGTTAGAGATTTTTCATTTCCATATATCTTTATTATCTGTTATTTCCCATATATTTATATATCTTTAATCTATACAGGTGTATTTCTCAATACAGTCTTTTATTGACATACATAGATCTTATATAAGCTTGAGAGGTATGAGAGAGAGGCAAGAGGGAGTTTACTTCCTTCATAGGATATTTTGGCAGTTAACAAGACAACAGGAGATCACACCAAAGACACACGCGCACGCACCCACGCGCACACACACACACACATTTGAAGTACAGTATACATACACATCACGGCATGCACACATAAAGGGGTTGAATACCTCTAAACCTTTTTGATCAACTACCCATACTGACAATCATACTGTATGTGCACCGACATAGTAATCAAGATGCGCGCACACACACGCACACATACACAGACATACAAGTACTAAACACACACACGTTCACACATTCATAAGGGGAGGAGACAGGTATTCACAGGATAGATTACACCAATACCAGACTGACTAGTAAATACACATGTAGATGTACAGTACTCGCCATATTTTAACTCCTGCTCCTACATACACACAAATACATACACTCCCTCTATTTTTCACACAAACAGACACACACACACTGGCATGTGCATACACACCAACTCACCAATTTTTGGTAGAAAGTAAAGAGTAGTAATGCTTATTTTCAGACTATGACACTGGAAATGATATTAGCTCTGATCCATATTTGGTTTCTATTACTGATATTAATGCAACATGACCACAGAGTGCAGAATGTTACGTAATTAAACAAAGAAAATCGGCACTATGTATTATAATAGAACGTCATATTGAAGTGTGGAACGTCAAAATGACAGCAAAGATACATTCTGAAATAAATACACATCTTATATTGCAGTTAGATAATGAAAACACATGATCAACAGGTTGGTTCCATCTTCTTCTTCTTTTTTTACTGGACATAACAGTCTTCATTTTACATACACACACACATACACAGACACACACACACACACACGTACAGTTGAACACACACACACAGCCGCATATATACGCATTCATGCCACCATCAGACAATGCTTCACAGTGTAAGGGAACTCATTGCAAATCCATCCTCTGTCCGACATGCCACCAATAAACACAGGCTGTCAATCAATACCTAACAGAACACAACTACAATATTTAAACATCTTTAGAAATATAAACAGAACAGATATATTTGGCTTCAGTAACAGATGTAAAAAGATACCTGAATTTTGCTACATATCAGAATGCAACTTAACAGCATAATATGAAAATACAACCATAAAAATTATGCGTGATTTGAAAGTTAACTATGTGATCCCTCTCCAACTGAAATCATTGCAATGTGCAGAATCTCCAGTTTGAAAGCATGCTATATTGTCTACATGAAGACTGATTGTATCAGAGATTTATGTAATTATATAAAATATCTGTAAGACTCTGTAACCTGAAGAAATGGGTGGTCACTAAATAACTTAGGTGCCACTTTTTAAAACAAAGAGTGCTGAAAATACTTAAAAGAAGCTCTGAGTTTTGCAACAGAAGACTGCTGCAAAACTGAACCAACATCAGGAACTAAATAAACCCAAGCTAAACTACTACAGGCTCGCTCCACCTAACTCCACCTCTATCTCTAGATTTCGGTGTGAGAAAGATGAACAGGTGTAGGTGATGTGTGAAAAGAGGCAAAGACGGTGAAAGGTAGCCCCCTTGTCCTGTAGTTTTTCAGTATGACCAGAAGAGAGCGCTCTAGGTAGTTAGAGCACCACTTTCATTTGGTCAGTGTTTAGTCAGACTGCGTTGGTGACAATTAAGTCTCTGTGTTGGTTACAGCTGGGCTCTGGAGTGATACTCTTTAACAGACGCTGTGAATACAGAGACAGAGACACACAGAGGAGAAGGTAAGAGAAACACAAAATATAGAAATGTACAACTTTTACTTCTAACTGACAAGGAATAAATTACAATGCAGGACAACATATGCTTGTCAGAACATGTGATGTCCAGTCATGCTATTTCAATGAATTATAGGTACCCTCTCAAAACATTGCTTGCTGCAGAATGAGGTGAAAAAACAAACAAAGAGACACTCTAACATTTTGACCTCGCTCAGTCTCATGTCCCCAGGAGATACATGGATGCTGGATGTCTTTTCACTCATATGTGCACACAAAACCACAAAGACTGAATGTTGACAATATGTGTCAGTGCCATTGTGTGCCCCGGCAGCATTGTCAGTATTGGACAAACACCAAACAAGGCCTGTTTACCAGCCTCTTTGATGTCCTCCTCCCTTCTGTGAGCTCTATCACGGGGCTTAACAAGATAATAATGATGATGATAAGACGAAGATGTTTTGTATTATTATGTAAATTTCAATGGGCTCTTTATGATGGACTAACAGAATAATATACTAAAAAGAGAGAAACAGATGATAAGTTTTACCAGTGATGCCGATTTGACAAGCTTTACTTTGTCAGGCATTACTGATACTAAAAAATGCAGTTAATGGCGTGGTCTCCTTTAGGTCTTAACTTTTATCCTTCAATTTAACAGGGTAACAGCCAACATACACATTACAGTGTGAGTGTGTATGAGGGAGTCATTGTGCCTATTTGAAAATCCTGTACAGATTTGGTGTATGTTTCAGTTGTGGCATGACAACAAAGGAGGGCCCGGGTGGGGATTGAACACATAACCTCCTCGGTAAGAGTCATGTGCGCTGACCATTCGACCTAAGTGACATCCCTTTGGCCAAGTAGCCAAGCCACATGATCAACTTGGAGACAAAGTGACAGGACTGTCAACTTTCACACAGCGATGGTAAGTGTGTGTGCCGACAGGTGATGCTCTACATGTAATTATGTGTGTGTGTGTGTGTGTGTGTGTGTGTGTATATGTAGGAACTATGGGAAGTGGAAGTTATCATGTTTTTTTTTCACACTAATCTCTGGCCTGTGCTTCTTCCATATTCCTTTGATCCTGATGATCTCCAGTTATGTGTTCACAAGAGAGGGTAGACCCTGACAGTGCATGTGAGACGGTGGGAGGACAAAAGACACAGAGGCAGTGCCTGTCGTTGGACAAGTGTCAGTGACAGAAGAACGAGGTCAGGAGAGGATATCAGTGAGAGGAAGAAGGACAGAACAAGAGACGATAGATAGTAGATCTAGTAACTCTAAAATGTGACATAAAGAAACTGAAAGTGGAGGAAAAGAAAGGAAATGATGTACCTGTTTGAATGTACCCTTGGCACTAAGCAAGTGGTAGACCATGTAGGCAGGCACACAGATGAATGAAGACACTCCAATGCAGTAGCCCAGGACTGTGGTCCACGGAGGGTAGTGGTAGTGAAACAACTTGACCTCTGGAGGGAAGGCTAGGAAACTGATGATGATGAACTAGGAACAAGAGGTTAGAGATCAGAATCAAACATCAGGATAAATTGGCAACAACTGTGCTGAAAGTTAAATAGTTTCAATGAAGATCATTATTTAAATGTAGAATATGTGCAGCATCAGTGTTTAGTATCTAGACTCTCACCTCATTGCTTGCAAATATTAACAACAACTGACACAGTAGGGAGTGGGCACTGACAATATAATAACTTCCACCTTTGAAAGAGATAGACTAAGAGCCTAAACACGCTGGGGTGGAGGTAGGATTTTTAAAACATTATATGAGCGGCGGTGATGAAACCAACCTTAGAAAAAAAACAAGCATGAGAGCAGCGTGGCAGTAGGTATGCAAACAAGCAGAGCAGAACACTGACAAATAACTGCACCGCCATGCTTGTAAGAGAATATACAATAGTGGTGAGAGTGGCAGGTGAATGGCTCGCAGGTATCACTTTACTGTTACTTCAGGTGCTTGTACAAGCTTTTGATACAGCTTAGCACCCTTTCAAATGTGTTTGCATGACTTGTGTGTGTGTGTGTGTCTGCACATGAGCATCACCAGGAGAAAGCAGGGGCAGATGGCCACCCAGCAGATCCTCCAGAACCAACCCGGGTAGAAACCAAGCATGAGCTGGATGTCATTACAGAAACGGTTGGTACCTGAAACATACAGAGGCACAATCACTGTAAGTTCCACAAGATCATAATTGTACTAAAAACAATACTGTACAAATTAATCAGTGATATGCAGCACCAACTAGAAGGAAGGAAGGCCTGTGACTAAAACTACACAGAGCTTAGAAGGTGCACACAATTTGTGGGAAATTTGTGGGATCAAGCTCAATTTTTTCTTCTCTTGAAGAGTTTATTTTACTTTTCAAATATTTATTTATGGGCATTTTGCCTTTATTGGACAGTATATGGCTTAGAAGCCAACAGGAAAAGGGGAGGGAGAGAGGGGAAATGACATGCAGAAAAGCAGTTGCTTTCCAGAATCAAACCAGGGACACTGCCACTACTGTGGCATGCACAGTAGTCACATAGGCACTAAGGCACTCCAAAAGTTCAATTTTGTTATGATTTCCAACCAGTATGACCATCATCATTGCTGTCACAAATAATCACCATCACCATTACAATTACCACCATTCCCCAAACTTACCATAGAACCAAGAAACAGCGATTACTTCAAGCAGGACTACAGTGATGACTGCAGGACCTGTGGCATACTCTTCAAACAGCTTCACCACAAATGCTCCTCCCTGAAATAAAAGAGAGAGAAGGAATTTCTGAAAAGCTGTTTACTAACTGTGCTCATGCAAGAGGGCTCCCTCTACAAAGTCTAAAGACAATGATTAAGCTAATATGTTTTATGGAGCAGAGACGCATTAGTCACTTCCTTACTTAGTGAAGGTTGGAAATAAACGGATTACTGAGACGGTGCTAATCTGATTTCAGCTAATTATTAGTTGCAGTTCATTACATTACCTAAAATAAAACAGTAAATCCCAAAACACTGTAACAATGTCATGTTTTTAAGGCTTATAATATATTTGAGTGGAAATTGAGGTTGTGTATTACTGTAGATTAGAAGAAACATTTAACTTAGTCTATAGACTTTTCTCATGGGCATGAGGACGTGAAAGGACATTGACATTTTGATATATATTAATGATTTTCAACTTACATTTGTAAGTGTTGTTAGAGCCCCAAGGTAGCAGACAGATACAAGTCCGAGGACAAACCATTCTCGCCTTTTAGCCAGGAAATTAGGGAACTCATCAAGCATAGCTGTGATCACACCCTCCAACCCTGCAAACTGCAGAGATGAATGCACACAAGAGAGACAAAGACAGAGAGGGAGACAAATACAAGCAGAAGTCATCAAAAGACAAAGAAAACTCAAAAGTGCAGCATTAAGACTGTGGAAAAAAACATCAAAGATATAAATGTTACATGTTATCAAAATGTTACTATTGAATCTAATCAGTCTCGTAGCAGGATTACACTCTTCCAGCAATGCATTCAACCCTAAAGAAAAACATCCTTGAGTATAGCAAAGTTTAGCTGGCACATGAATACACGTGCACAAACTCATTTTTCAGTAATATCCTTAGTCATAAAAACCAGCAGCATATAACAAATACCAATGCAGATTCTACACTGATTATCAGTCCATGATAAGAGACTCATAGGAATCTCTGGCTGGCTGCCACAGAGCAGATAAACACATACTTACAGAGACAAGATCACCACACACAACAGTGAAATGAAAGCCCTATAACATTCTTTTTTTTGTTGTTGACTGTTATCCAGAGTTTCGTCCACTTTTATTCAAACAACGAGAACAAATGCCACCCAACACAGCAAGCACAACAGGCAATCACAGGTCAAACAGAACAAGGCATTTGAAAAGCAAATATGAAATGTCTGTTTCTAGGTGAGAGTGCACACAAAAGCTGGGCACAACTGAATCAGGTAGATTACAGCCAGGAGATTGGAGCATGTGAGGATATATTAAACACAACATTGACCTAGATGTCGTAATGTTTCAACTGCAATGAATCAACTTACTGTGCTATCCAGACCCAACATGATGATCATGAGGAAGAAGATGATGGCAAAGAAGGTGGCAGCAGGCATGTTTGCTATGGCTTCTGCATAAATAATGAACAACAGACTAGGGCCTGGAAAGAAGGAGAGAGTGGCATGTTGAAAGAGGTTTTTGTAGATCAATCTTTCAGTTCAATATGGTGTCGTCTTTTCTAGCAGTATGACATTTTGTAAGGAATTGCTGGTGTTGTGACCTACCAGCATCCTTTGCCACAGCACCTACATCCTGGTGCCTCATCTCAGCCATGTAGCCCAGCACGGTAAAGATGACAAAACCAGAGAGAAAGCTAGTCAGGCAGTTCACAGAGCTGGTGACCAAAGCATCTCTAGAAGGGATTGAAGGGAGTAAAGTTTTAGACTTGTTTGTCAGAACTGCTGGAATCTTTGTGAGATCATAGCACATCAAAATATCTCACTTGTAGCAGTTATTGTGAAATGGGTTGTAGCTGGCAAAGGCAAGGAGCACACCAAACCCAGGACCCAGAGAAAAGAAGATCTGAGCTGCTGCATCAATCCATACCTTAGAGAGTGAAGAAGAGAGAAAGGTTTGATGATGATAATGACAGGGAGAAAATGATATATGTTAAGACAAGAAGAGCAGTATGAGGAAGGAGGAATCAAAGAACACGTTGCTACATTTTGCCAGCTGACTTACTGCAGGGCTGAGAAGTTTCTCCCAGTCAGGTTTGAGATAGAAAACCACACCCCTCCAGGCCCCTGGCAGAGTGGCCCCACGGACGAGCAACACCAGGAGGACCAGATAGGGAAAGGTCGCAGTCACCCAAACCACCTAAAGCAGAAAAATAAGGAATTCATTTTACTGCTGATGAAGTCTTGCTCAGTCACAGTGCTCATGCTCAAATATGACTTTATGCAAATTAACACTTGTGGCATGTAAATACAATCATGCAATGATAAATTAATTTATCTTTTAGAATTCACCTGAAATCTATGTTTTGCCTTTACTGCATGGAAACAATTGAAATATAGACAGTAAACATCAGATATCAAACAAAAGTCTATTCTCATGGCCACCTGGATGTCTCTGTAGATACATATTTTAATGTACAGTCATACTGTAGGCTGCTTTTGCAAGCTGTTTTGAATAAAAAAGCTGCAGCTGGCGATATAAAGACAACCACAGATGGAGAAGACAAAATTAAGATCATGCATCAGCAACACCAGGTAATGTACTATATCCTTTCATTACCATATATGACTGTTGTCAACATTAAACAAAATGTATGGAGCAGAACTGTTGGGAGTATTATATATAGGTCTTCATGGCCTGTCTGGTCTTTAAGGGCTTGGTTTTTCAAACCACAAACCAGTTAAGTTTGAGACTTCCTCTCTAACTAACTTTTCTGTCCATGATGATGAATGATAATGAGGATGATGAATGGAAGCAGAACGACTGTTTTTCTCTCTGCCTTCATCAATCCATCCATCCATCCATCCACTCTAACTGACACCCCCATCAGCCATGCAGGCGCCCCTTCAGTTACCTTTCCAGACGTCTTGACTCCTTTCCAGATGCTGAAGTAGACGATGGTGAAGATGAAGAGTAGGCAAAGGGCCAACTGCCAGCTGACAGAGCCCAACTGGTGCAGACCTTTAGAGAGGTGGACCTGCAACACCTGTCGACTGGAGAGAGAAGATGGGGCAGGGGGGATGTAGGGGTTGAGAGGTCAGATTGAGGTGGATGCAAAGACAAAGGAATACACAACAGTGACAGGGTGAAATTGCATAATGACAAAGAGAAGTAGAGGACATGAGATAGGGAGAGTTGTGGGAATCAAGGAAGTGTGAAAGAGATATCATAAACTAAATGAAAAGGAAAGGAAAGGAGAGGTAAAAGGAAGGAGAAGAATGCAGAGAATAATAAGTGGTAGAAGAGATAAGAGAAGATAAGAGTACAATAGACAGGGTGAAGAGAAGGGATATTGAGAAAATGGGAAGTAGAGGACAAATGATGCAACATGCATGATATAGAAAGGAAGAGCAAGAAATGTAAGTATAAGACAAAGTAGAAAGAGGAAGAGAAACATAAAAGTATACAGGGAGAGAAGGACTACTGCGTACAATTATGGTCCAATATGCCCCTGACATATGATGCTGTTAAAATATTATTAAATGGGCTGTAAGGAAAGTTCACCTACAGCCAAAAGATGGAGAAACCAGACAAAACAAAATAAGAGGGCCTTGACTGCCTTTAGGTCTATGGCAAATACTGTATATGTCAATAAACAAAGTTTACACAAGCTAAGGTAAAAAAAAAGAGGAGGAAGGCTGAAATGAACAGTGAGGTTAACATCTGGTCACAGGTTAAACACACAGAGCTTGGACGATAAAACAGAGGCGTGATTTATGTTGAAAACAGGAAATTCTGGCGCCAGACTGACTTGTGGAATTTGTTACTTTTAAACTTGAATTAGGAAAAGTCAACTATGGATAAACCCGAATCCTTCTCAGTGGGAAGACACAGACACGGTCTACTGAGCAGCTGATAATATTGAGTCTTTAGAGTCCCCAAACAGTCGAGAATAAATAAGACATTGTTATGACACAGCTATCGTTTTAAGTTACTGCAAAAATAAAAAATAAAAAAAACTACTTGACTGTATTGACTACCCTCATTTTGCCTGTCTCTGATAGTGACTGTGTAAATGGTACGCTAAATATTTCTCAATACGTTTTTTCACTGTCATGCCTCTCTTCCTTCTTAAATCACAAGCCTCTCACCCTCCACCTCCTCCTTTAACTTAAAAGCGTCATTTATATTCTGGAAGGTTAATTTAAGAGTGACTTGAGAATTTCGCAGTGAGTTATATCTATTTAAATAAGTGGAATCAAAACTTTCTTTTAATACTAATATATGTTTTTGACTGATTGTCCTTTGATTTCCTGCATACAGATATTCAGTTCTTTTAGAAATATATAGGCTAAATATTACATATACCTTCATTTGTTTCATCAACTATACTGATACAATTTTTCAGTTATTTGGTAGCAAATTTAATATTAGCTATGAGTTGTACTTCTTTTAGTAAGTCACATCTTCATTAGTTTTGCTTGTTGAACCATCCTAGGTCAGATCATCAGATCATGCATTGGCAAAATATAGTCATTCTTTGGGCTAAAAATGCTGTAATGCCTTCACATCAGTGCAGGGGGATAGAGATAAATCAGTCATTGCTTTTAACCACCAAAACCAACCCTGTTGACACTCCTTGAAAGCAATCTTCCGTTCTTCACTAGACTTCTTCCTATACTTGGTAGCTCTCCCCCTACACCTCTACATCTGACTTACATGCACTTACGTATAGAACTCCTCAGCGGGAGAGGTAGAGGAGTTGGTCCACGTCACATTGTCGTAGGGCTTGTAGCTGTGGCAGTTGTTTGTGTTCCAGGCATTGCCGCAGGTGGTCCAAGGCAGTGTGGCCCGGAATGATGATAATAGGTAGTACAAAGCCCAGGCCATGATGGTGTTGTAGTAGAATGCAATGTAGAGGGCTATAATGCAGATAGCAAAACCTATGCCTGGATGAGTAAAAAAAAGTACAGTAAACATATTATTGTGAATGAAACAGTGAAGAAAATGTATGTTTTATGTATATACAGTATAGGTTTTTGTGTGCAGTATGTGACACCAGTCTCTCACCATCAGACATCAGTGTTTTTTTAAAGCCAATTCAAGTTCCTACTGGGTGACATTTCTGAAGAACAACAATTTACATACTATCAAATTTCTGAGCATCTGGCATTTGGCGTAGAAATGTGACAATTTCCATAACAGAGAGTTAGTACATCTCACCAGAAGCACAAGAAGCTATGGATGCTCTTCAAGGCAACTGCACCGAGGGAGGTGAGGAGGTTAAATGAGCTGTCTCTCAGACTGCTAGCTAGCTGAAAGCTTGACATTGTCGTTNTTTTTTTTTTTTTTTTTTTAAATCCGAGTTATTACTGTTAACTGATTTCCCCTCTATTCTGTTCTCTCTCCACTCCTTCAGTTACCTTTGAAGATGGGACAGATGTATTTCCAGATGGAGATGCAACCGCTGCGGTGGAACTGTCCGAGAGCCAGTTCCATGTAGAAGAGAGGCACACCTCCAAACACCGCCATCAACAGATATGGCAGCAAAAAGGCACCTGCACAGAGACATGGAGGAAAAAAAGAGGGAAAGGGAGAAAAAAAGAAAAAATGCAGGGTTGCATGGGAAGTAAAGAGTGGGAGAAGAGAGAGGTGAATTATTGGAAGAAAAAGAGTTATGTAAGAATGGAAAAAAATCAATTACACTCATGAGAAATACTACATGTGCATGCTCCATCTGTAATTTCAGTAGTTCTCTCAATAACTCACAGTCAACAGAAGAACTTTAAACAGCACTCTGTAAAAATCATTAAATATTGTGAGCACATCGTATTTTAAATAACCTGACTCTTTTCAAAAACAACAGGGAATATTTTCACAGTTATATCACCCTGCATATAAGGTGCTATGTGGATTTTTTTTTTAATGACATTACGACTACTGCAGTGTTGACTTTGGTTTTTGCAAAAGAAGGACTGAGCTCTTATTTATACTCTGACATGCACATGCACAAAAGTAAGAGATGAAAGGAGAATTAAAGAGCAAATACTGAAAAACGGAGGAGTCACAGTCAGATATTTGGACTCTCTAATGTGCATAATATGATA
>JANJYP010114019.1:0-10766 GCA_024605115.1 Rastrelliger brachysoma | reverse complement strand
TTTAGAGGGTTTATTCCTGGGTATAATACCTGTTATTCAAGTCTAAAAGTCAGTTTGTAACTATAGATTTATTTTCCTCACACTGAAAACTAAGGAGTTTAGGAATAGAGCACATCAGCAAACAAAGATGATTAGAATTTGATTCAATCTGGTCTAAATGTGCCTCAAACTGCAGTACATCTAACATTTAATTTCCAAGCTACAAATTTACTAAATCAAATTGACTTTACTTAACAAGAGTCCACTCAAACTGCATTTAACATTTCAGAACCTGTGACTTCTGGCTTTAGTTTAAATTAGTCACTGCTTTGATTGTGCATGTGTCATGTTGTCTGTCAGTGTTACCGGTGTCCCGCTGCAGCAAACAGTACATTTTTATAGTTCAGGGATACAATCGAAACTTGCTGACCTCAGTTTTGCAGCTCTTTATAGTTGTAAATATGACATCAGTGGATGAGGATGCCATCTTAGTGTGTATATCATATGTATTTCAAAGATTTTCACCATCAGCCCTGTCACAGCTGGAATTAAAACATTGTTTTATTCCTCAATTTACAGCACAGGTAATAATTTACAAAAGTGAAATTGAATTGTCAGAATTATATTTCATTACAAGTGGAAACCCTCAAGGACAATGTGTAAAATCACCATCATCCAGGAGAAACACTCAAGTCGGAGGCAACCATATGCTACAGTTAGATAAGAAAAAATAAAATCATGATAAAAACACCTGCAAAAATACACAGAGTACAAGCTTCAGCTTTCATTTAAAACAAAAACCTTTTTTGAGGATCACTCATCTGTTGCATGTTTTATATAAAAAAGCAGGTCAAGACAGCAGTGAATAGCAGTTCAACCCAAAAACTTTGTTTAGGATTCAATATTTAAGCCAAGGATGAGCCAAGACTGAAGCTTTACTCCGATCACCATAGTCGTACAGCAACTCTTCGTCTGCTTCGATGTCTTTGGACGCCACTAAGATCAGGTGAGGGGTTCCATCGATAGGGTGAAGCCTTGTCTGGCAGTTGCCAGTCTTACTGTGGTTAATCAGCCTTCCATAACGTGTCGTTTCCTTTGTGGCATCCACACTGCGATGTTTAAAAACACATGATTAAATATCATTTCAGCACAGATAGGTATCAGCACTACAAGTCATAGTCAGGAAATGACAGCTGAAACAAACAGGTTGCCACTGTTTCAATTATTGATCAAGTGTTTTTTTTCCCCCAAACAAAAATGGCAGATATTTACTGGTTCCCACTGGGATTTACTGCTTGGATGTCATACAGAATAAACTGAATATCTTTAGATCTTGGATTATGGTTGGAAAAAAAAGAGGGATTTGAAGACTTCACCTGATAAAAATCTGAGTGATCAGTTACAAAAATAGTCCTCATTTGCAGCCCTGTTCTCTCATTTTCAAACCTCCTACAATGTCAGCAAAGTTGATAAATCCCCCAGGTGCAGAATAAAATTGATTACATGGTGTTATTTTGACTTACCAGTAGGTCCTGGACTGATACTGGAAGTAGTACATGTAACAGCCTGTTTGGGGGTCCAGGGTATACTTGGCCTCCCTTTCTTTAGCCTCAACAAGGTCCAGCAGTTCTCCATGGTACTCCACTACAAACTCTCCCTTCTTGAAGCCATTCACAGCAAATACACCTCTTCCTTTGCCCTCTATATGTTTCACCTGTTGAAATTAAAGTTAAAATCCATCTTCAAACATATTTAACAAAAACACTCTGGTATGTTATTTTTTGTCAAAATTACCAACTACAGTTTAAATAACCAAGAATATCCATTATGGGGAAAACATAGTGTAGCATTCTGCCTTTGATGAATTCTGTTGTAAGCCAAATGATTTTCTGTACAATATTAAGAGCTGTATCATAATATAATCTGTTGTGGCTGGTAATGTGCAGAAATGACAGTTATCATTGAAATCCTCAAATGTTACCTGCAGTCCTTTTTCAGTGCTGTTTTTGATCAGGTCATCAATATGTCTGTGCTCTTCATTCTGTTGACAGTTTGATTGCATCAAATTAACACTTTCTGTTGTGGTAGATTTTTTATAATCACTAATTTATGAAAAAACACACACACGCAAAAACGTATGCCTTATTTTCCAGGTACAAAATGATATGTATAAACTCTGCATAAAATGCAGTTAATTGACCTTCAACCACACCAACCTTCAACTCTTCCTTTGTTTTTCTGTTACTACGTCTGATTGGATAATAGTCTGTGACCTTTCTGTTTTGGGGAGCTTTATTCTCCGTCCTGAAAAGACAAAACATCACCAAAATAATGAGAATATTGTTGTGGGGAGTTTTTTGCACTCTGAGACAGACATGTTGAGTTTGTGGACCCACTTTTTCACTCTGGGTTTGCGACCAGTTCGATTCTGAGATTTTGGTGTTGAAACATTACTGTTGGTTGCAGACCCAATGTTTGTGTGCGATGTCAACTCTTTTTGCTGTGGTTGGTCAGTGGCTTGTTTTCCGATCCCCTGACTGTGGCTAGCAGTTTCTGTCCTCTGCTCTTTAGATTCACAATTCTCAGGTTTAATTTCATCAGACATGTCTACAATGAGAAAGACACAAAGATTCACCCCAAACATTAGTCCATAATCAAGAGTGTGAGGTCCCTTCAAAAAGAAGAAAAAGAAAGAGTTAAGTTGTGTCATAAGATAGTCAGTCAGTGAACACTGCTGCCATTCACACACACAGGAATTTCTTTTCCTGTGCTCCACATGGATCTGCTGACCATACGGTAACACTGGGGTCAAAAGCAATATGCTAGGAGATTACGTGTAATAGAAATGAGCTGAAACAGCTGCATTTGTGATGAGCTGATTCTGACAGCCTAGACAGTGAAGTAGGTACTCACCTTTTTTCAGCTTGGACATGTCAAGATTAGCAGCATCAGATTCATTTCCTTCTTGGATCAGCATGCTTGAACTGTCACTCAGTGGGGATCTAGGTTTGCTTGGACTCCGTACAACCTGAAAAAATTGCTGTGTTTTGGATGCACAGTTCTGCAATCAGAACATTATCAACCTTGGTGAGAAAATGAAAAGCCATTTATCATTCACAAAAGTAATACACATCAGAATGCAATGTTTACCACAGAGCCCGACCTATACCACCACACTGATATTGGAATCTCTCAGTTATTGGTATTGATGTATATTGTCTGATCTGTGCAGATATTTTTTCTTTAAAGTTAGGCAGCATTTTATGTATATTTGATCTTTTTTAATTCAAATTTAATGTATACACTTTTGTGTTTTTGTAAAATTTAGATTTGTAATGATGAATTCCCAGGGAAGTTTATAGTTTCAATGCACAGACGTCATTCTATGTGTTAAGACTGTCAGTCAATATAGTGTCATTATTTTTTTATTCACTAATATCAGCAGTGGTTCCAAATATCCAGTATCAGTCAGGTTGTAGTTCAGAACCATGTAGCTGGTATGGACAACTCCTATTCTTGCTCTCAACATGGATGTGAATTAAGATCTTTTCTGAACTTTGGAGACAAACCATACAACTTAACTTTGCTCAGTAAATCTCTTGCTGTATAAACAAAAGAAGTTAAGATAAATTGTTCAAATGGCACATTGGTCACAGAAAACATGGTGGGCAGATTACTAACTGATAAAGGGATTTCTTTTTTTTTCTTAAAGCTAACTTCAATATAGTGTTTTTTTTGCTTGTTTGTGGTTAAAAAAACAAAACAAAAAGGACAGATTTACAATTCATCTAGTCTGTCCAACAAACAATTCAGCTGCACAAATAAACTTTACTGAAAAGGCCATAAATGTAGCAGATATCCACTCCATATGAGTAACAAATTGCTGAAGCATCATATCATACTAATAAATGAATGAGCCTTTTTTTGCCACAAAACACAAGTACAAGTACCAGTTTCAGATCAAGCGATACATGCATTTTGCTCAAAATTACTTACATTGAAAAAAAGCATTTAAAGAGGATACTGGATTTCTGGATACTGATATTAACAGATAATAGTCTAGCTGGACTTATAATACCCAGCTATCTTCATTCATATAACCTGACTGTTGTTTTACAACAGACTTGAAAAACTGTGGACTTATCCTTTAAATTTCCAGTCTACATATATAAATAACCCTGTATTTACAGTGAATATATGAAACTAATGTTTATAATTATACTGGTAAAGTTTTAAATTTCATAGCCTGTGGACAGGTTTTCCTGACAGGCTAAACTCAGGGTGAAAACATGAATGTGCCTTGCTACGACGCCAGACTGGTTATGACTGGAGCCTTATAATTAAATAAAGGAGGTTAGCTTCCCTTCCCCTTCTTCCACATAAAAAAATGCAAATGTGTCAAAACATACCTTGCTAGTTGTTGGTTTATTTTCCTTTGTCTCTTTGCTTGAAGTGACTTTATGTTCAACAGCGTCCTCGGGTGTTTTGTCGGCTCCTTGTTTTTTAGTCTTCCCTTTACAAACATGGAAATAAACACCATGTTAACCATTTCACAAATTATGATACAAAGGTCGACCATTCATGACGAGTTTTATTTGTAAACTACGAACTACAGTCCTTTAAACAAAGCCGGTCCTCTAGTTTGCCCTCTTTACGTTGTTCGCAGTTTTAACTAATTTAGCGTAATTTAAATAGCTATGCAACATGTACTGTACCTTTTGCCATGTCGGTTCCTCAAATATATGCCAAACAAGAGGAAGAGTCGATTAAATACAGGCCTCTGGTTCCTCGCACTGCTTATTTATTGTTTCAATACCAAAAAATATCATGTAAAGTGGAGCTGTGAGTGTGGTGAATTTAAAAACCCGCCTGCAGCTCTCATTGGCTGTTTCGTCTAGTTGGGCGGGGTAAAGTCATGAAAGCAGTTCCCTCATTGGCTGCAGCTCGTTATAAAATACATTAACTGACGCTATTGGTTTGTTGCCGTTGTCCCCCCCCCCATAGTAAAACCTCTCAGGAAAACATGTGCAACCCCAGCCTGTTCCACCAAATGATTAAATCCTATTAGTCATAGATAACGAAATGTTTTCCGTTATAGAAAGCACTGACAGGCTCAAGTATTTGAAGCAATGTTTTATCATTTTAGTTGATGAAAGGCAGGGTGGAGCCATGAGCCCATGAAATGCCTCCCCATGACAATGTTCAGTGCAAGTGCTTATGTTTTGAGAGCTCAGATAAGACTGGTAGTATGGCAATATGTCTCCTTAAAAATAGTATGCCTTAGTTGTTCACTGACACCAATACAGAAGGCAGCAAGTCTTATTTAAATATTGTAAAATATATTATAAAGGAAACTATTTTGGTGACACCTAGTGACAAATAAAAGTGCTGCTGATCAATGTTTTACTTTTAGTACTGAATGAGTTGTATAACGTGCAGCCACAATGACTGCAGATAGAAAATTAGTATGAACATTTAGGGTATAAAATGCTAATATTCAATATGCTCTTAAAATGCCTAATGACCCTAATGAACACTGATTATACATAAAAATTAAATTACAATGAGCAGATCTTAGCCTAATTTAACAACACCTTGGAACAATTTGATAATACTCATGACTGTGGAAGCCTAGAAATATGTCTTGTTAAATGCAGTGCAGTTTATTGCACACAGGCTACAAATGAATACTTTTACTTAAAGCATAAAATATTTTAGAGTACACCCTTCAAGCCATAAAAGATGAACCAAAAAATGTAGATTTTATTTCATTTTTCCAAAATATCTCTTCTAATGATTTCAGCTAATCATGTGATGCACTGTGTACTAAAAGATGCTACACAAATAGAAGGATAATTTGATTTTATACTATTGGCAGAGCATTTAAAGATTCTGTTAAACAGTATTGTCAGACATAAAATACAGGATCATTCATTTCATATTTCACATAGACATTTTAAACCGTGTCATTTCCAGGTTTGGATTCTGCAGCCAGTGCTTCTTTAAAAAGTCTTTTTCTCTCCAGGTTCTCTTTGACCTTCCTCCTCTTCTCTTGTTTCCTCAGTTCAGACTCTTTCTTCTTCACAAGAACTTCACTCTGTTCTCCTTTATGGAAAACATCAAGTTTCTCTCTCATAATGTCACGAGCACGCTTACGATTTATATCCACTGATCTGGTTTGATGGCACTGCAGGAAGAATAGAGAAGATATCAAATTAGTATTGCTTGTAATTTACAAATCCTTGGTTTACAAAAAACTCCCAAACCTCAAGGAGGGATTCCAATTTTTAAAGACTGTCTTAAAAACAGTCAGGTTCCCATAATGAATATTGAAAGTTTTTCTTGCTGTAGCCTAATGATTCCTCCTGTTCATACTGACCATTGGAGGATCCCTCCATAATGCACTTTTAATGTAGTTGTTTCTGAGTTTTCAATAATTATCATTTCTATTTTTTTTCTGAGCAATTTACAAACTTTTATTAACTGTGAAACTCAACTTTTAAGCAAACACAGATAAAAAGTAATTGAAGTTCAGGGGAAAAATTAAAATTTTAACATTATGTGATATGACAGCATCAGAACAGGTGATTAAGAACAAAATTAACCTTAACGACAATACCAGTAGGGATGTGTTTGAGCACCACACAGTTACTGGTTTTGTTGGTGGCCTGTCCTCCGGGTCCAGATCCTCTCACAAACTGCTCCTCACACTCGTCCTCATTGAGGACAGGCAGGTCTATAAAGTCCTTTTTGCCGGCTGCCAAAATACAAGTATGTCCGGTCGGGAGCGGTCTTAACATTGGAGAGATACTGGGGGAGCCTCTCCATATGACCCGACTGAAGCTAAGCATGCAGCTGATGAGAGACATCTCTGTTGACTCTCAGTAACCCAGGATTACATTACACACAATAACAATTCCCATATTAAAAGCTTATTTCCATGTAGATAAAGTCTACTGCATTTTATTTCCCCGTATGTTCACTGTCACGTCAATGCGGTTGTGTTTATATCTTCGTCATTGTCCTTCTTCTTCCTCGTGTTTTTACTGGTTTGCAATAGCAAATTTAATGTGCATACCACCACCTACCGGAGAATGCGTAGTAGGATTAACTTTACAGTATAGCGATAAAATTCAATAAGAAATAAAATGACAGGCTATAAAGGTACTATATTCTATTAAACAATATATCAACCAACAACCAATCAACATTAAGGCTGACTGGTGTATAGCTCATGTCAACATTACAACATATATTCATGTCTAGTGAAGAAACATCGTGCGCTGCTTCTTCACCACAAAAGGTAGAAATGCTGCTGCACCCTAAATAGAACAAAGTGAGCCCGCTGACTAGTTTCACTTCCTACACATAAGGAAGTTATTTTTCATTCACAGCCTTTTTTTTTGCAATCTAAAGCTTTAGAATACACACAGATGTTCATCTCACTACAAATATTTCAATATTGTAAAGCTTTGAATTCTCTGAAAATTTGGTAAAAATCAGCAAACCCATTGCTGTTTTGGTCTCTAACAGATAGATAGATAGATAGATAGATAGATAGATAGATAGATAGATAGATAGATAGATAGATAGGTGAATGAATGTAAAGACAAGACAAGAAATAAAGAGACAAGGCAGAAAATAGATTACATAATAAACAATAATAGTGTGTAAATCCTCCTCCAGCCACCAAAACAGCTCTGACCTGACGAGCTCTGAAGGTGTCCTCTGTCCACAGATATTTCCCCCAGCACATCCCACAGAAGCTCAATTGGATTGAGAACTGGAGAATTTGGAGGCCAAAGCAACCTGTTCCTCAAACTATTCTTGAACTTTTTTCGCAGTGTGACAAGGTACACTATTTTGCTTAAAGAGGCCGCCACTGTCAACAGGAAATGTTGTTCGTATGAAGGGGGGTGGGGTGGGGGTGGGGGGTTGTTCTGATCTGCTTGTTTATGTAGGTGGTACATGTCAAAGTAACATCTACATGAATGGAAGGACCCATGGTTTCTTGCCATTTAAACCTACTGGTGCCACATGATTTCAACCTCAGAAACTGACCTTTCACTTTCTTCCTAATATATTGTATTCCTTCACAGGTAAGTCTAATCAATAATCAGTGTTATTCACTTGTCAGTAGTTTTAATGTTTTGGCTGATCCATGTATTATAAAATTTTTATTAAAAAAAACAGTTTATGAGTGACTGGAGACAGTTATTACTCTGCATGTTTATTGTGAAAATGCAACTGTGAACACAATAATTTCATACTTCAGGTATAGGCTATGCAGAATTTACAGTTGATGTAGTGGTTCATTAAAAGAGTGGTAAATTATGACAAACAAACAGTAGTATAAATAAATGTCTTTCCCTGCTTAGTTCACATCATCAGGCAGCATGAAGAAGGCAGTAACTAGTGTCAAACAGAAGAGATTGGTACACAAGGTTAATGGGGATAAATTGAGTCAGGTTTTTCACAACACGACAGACCATTTGGCATACTGACTGCTACATGTAGCTTTGTAATTATTTAATGCATGACAATGCATCTATCTGCAGAAACACGTAACCACTAGTGACAAGACACCAGAGCATATCTGTTTCCAGTAGGGGGCAGCCTACTATCGTAATCTGAGGCCCGTCAGGCTCACTGAAGGAAAGACAAACAGCGACCCATCTATCAGAATAAAATACACTTCTTAGATATCTGTGTTGTATATTTTCACTTCAGATGTTTATACCCCAGGCATTGTTTTCCTATTCTTTCTTTCTTTCTTTCTTTCTTTCTTTCTTTCTTTCTTTCTTTCTTTCTTTCTTTCTTTCTTTCTTTCTTTCTTTCTTTCTTTCTTTCTTTCTTTCTTTCTTTCTTTCTTTCTAGGAAGTCCTACTTCCCATGCATGAACGATCACCAAATTTTGCACATAGGCTCATATCCATGCCTTATTGCCTCAGCTGCAAAATCAGACCAGTACTCACGATGGGAGCCCCTAAAGTTCAAAACTTTGAAAATTCATAACAAATCAACCATGTGCTACAGATTTACAATTTTCACCAAAATGTAGCCCAATACTGAAGAAACCTTTGCACATTTAAACCTACTGCAAATTATGATTCACTGTTGATTCACTGTATGATTCAATCCATCTCCTTCCACAATTTTTACTCAATTGACACCAAACTTGCTACAGAGCATCTTCAGACTGTCTTACACAAACACAGATTTTTCCACACAGATTTTTGATTTTTTGAAAAATGAGCCTACAGTGCATCAAAATGTTTGACTCTAAATGGTATGATAAACATATACTTGCAAATTTTTGCTAAATACCTTTTCAATTTTCACTTAAAAAATGACAATATTTTATTATTATTATTATTATTATTATTATTATTATTATTATTATTATTATTATTATTATTATTATTATTATTATTATTAATAATAATAATAAGTGTGTTACCAATTATTGTGATTTCAGTGATGAACCTGTAAGATCCCCTCTCTTGACTCTTGTTTTGACATTTTTAGCTAAACCTGACTACTCGGTTTAACTTGACAGTATTTTGTATTGCGCTCGAAAAGGGCCTTTGAAGTCTGAACCACAGATGTAATCCCGAGAGGATGTACACAGCTGCGGACTCTACGGACTCACTGTAGTTGTGTTTATAGTCCGCGCTCCACACATGCGCGGTCACGACAGACTGTACGCGGATGTCCGCACGACGCGGAGCCTGCGCGTGCACCCTTTGACGAAATTTACGTCAGGCGGACCCTAGCGGACCCTCGCGGACGCGGAAAGTATAATTTCAGCTGTACGGAGTGACAACTTACGATGGCGAGCCCTCCTCATTTGTCGGCGCCCCGCTCTTCCCGCCTCTCTGCACGGAGGCGACTGTCGCTGGGCTGAGATCGGAGCTGTTTTCGTTTCACTCACCCCGGACGAGCTGAGCCGAGCCGAGTCGAGCTTCTAAACTCCTGCGAGGGTAGCTTGACTATTCAAGGACATTTTAACGTTACCATAGCTACCTTGGCCTTTTCCTGTGGATTGAGGAAATCCAGCGTGCGGTTGTCCGGTGCAATAATGCGGCCACATTTTGTAAACAAGAGCAGAAGCTGCGGTCGATCTAATGTAACACACTCCTGATGGGCTGAAGATGATGATATTTCTCCACGGATTATCCTTGATTGTCGTGCCCGCACCCCCTTCCTCTGCTGAAGGGCCAAAACACACAGCCGGCGACGTAGAGGAAACCAGCTGCTGACTTCAGATGTTCTCAATCTCAATTATGGCATCGTTTCTATAGACCTCATCAAGTCCAGATCTGCTTCATGCTGAGAGAAAACCAGCGTTTTACTGGCGTAATAAGTGGCGTAAACACGCCGAGACAGGCGGATGAACTTTGATTTGCTGGAGTGCTGGAGCGCAGCGAGGCCAGAGGTGCATCAGCTCCAGGTATGTGATGAGCATTGCAAGCTATCAATTTGTCCTTACCGTGCTACCATGTTGCTAGGTAACTAACAGCCTGTGGGTTTACTCTCGTTCAAATTTAATGATCTCCCATTTCACAGATGCAACGTCACGTTTCCAAAATCAAATTTTTACAGCGTCATTAAAGTCACCTTGTTCTAAAACATGTGTTTTTCGTTATGTGGCTTCAGCTGAATGTTTGAGCTTCAATGTGCTGAATGATCCATGTGTAGAGTTTGACATTAGAAAGCTGTTTTCATCTGCTTAAAGTGGAAAGTTTCTCTGAGCCCATTAAAGATCCAGTTGTTTTTTTTTTTTT
>JANJYP010114008.1:0-13006 GCA_024605115.1 Rastrelliger brachysoma | reverse complement strand
AGGATTTCCCTAACATAAAAGTTTAACATGAGATTGTGAGTTTTATTTTTATTTTCTTGCAGTTGGTCAATCATTTAGATTATTTTATATTTCAAATCATTTCAACCAACCTTTAACCCTGGAAGCCCGATTGGCCCTAATAAGCCTGTTTCACCTGGAAGACCCTGTATATATAGAGAAAAGGACGAGAATGGATTAAAACAGCTCTTCATATAACAGGTGCATGGTTCAGCCAATGCAGTCTATTTATATATTCGAAATAAGCCCTCTATGGTGCACACAACAGACAGNCATATAACAGGTGCATGGTTCAGCCAATGCAGTCTATTTATACAGTATATTCGAAATAAGCCCTCTATGGTGCACACAACAGACAAGTTCAAACTAATTAAACCAATATTGTATGAGGCACTAAAACAGCAACAGCAAACCATACAGAAAGTGTTATGGGAAATAAGTGCAACAAACTTTCAATATAGCTGTAAGAAAATACATGTAATTGATTGTGAGGTGTATGATGTAGCTGAGATTTACTCTGGGACCAGTTGTTGCAGTATCACCCTTCTCTCCTCTTAGTCCTGGAATACCCTGCATTAAGACCAGTCATAATGTACATGTTTACAGGACCAGATATTATTATAAGGTTATTCATTTAAAAATCACAACTAATTCATTACATACCCTTGGCCCTACTGGTCCAGGAGGTCCCTGTTTTCCCTTTGGTCCAGTTTTACCCTGAGAGGTACAATAAGAGATCAGTAAGGCACACAATGCATTACATATGGAGATGAATTACTATATGGAGAGTATTTTTTAAATGTATGTATCAGTTTTTNATTTAAAAATCACAACTAATTCATTACATACCCTTGGCCCTATTGGTCCAGGAGGTCCCTGTTTTCCCTTTGGTCCAGTTTTACCCTGAGAGGTACAATAAGAGATCAGTAAGGCACACAATGCATTACATATGGAGATGAATTACTATATGGAGAGTATTTTTTAAATGTATGTATCAGTTTTAAAAAAAAAATGTTATTGTACCTTAACCCCTGGAATTCCAGTGTTTCCTCTGATCCCCGGTGTGCCAGGCTCTCCCTACAATATTCCACATTTTAAATGCATTAATTATCACAATGACATCTGTGAGTCAAAACAGAGCTGAAAGATGGCCCAAATTTTTGTCTATGTCTGTACTGGTGCTTACCATCTTGCCAGGCGTGCCAAGTGATCCAGGAGATCCTCTGTAGCCAATATCACCCTTTAGGGATGAACAGGAGAGGGATTCAATTTAGGAAAAAGATTAAACAAGAGTACAATGTGGCATGATTGATTTTTCTTACAGGATCTCCTTCGTTGCCCTCAACTCCCAGTAACCCATCTAGACCACTCAGGCCCTGAGAATAAGATCACAAAAAATGAAGTATCAGCAACACACTCCTCATTTTAACGTTTTTCTACAACAGAGCTTCAGTTTATTCAACAGGTGAGCTGAACCTTTTGGTTTACATGTCATTTTTTCATTTTGAAATGAGCAGTGATTTCATGTAGCAGTAATGTTCTCATGAAGTACATCTGTACTTTTTTTTCCTGTCAGTAGGGATACTTGCAGGTTTTCCAGGTTTTCCGGCAGATCCTGGTCTCCCTGGTTTGCCCGCAGCTCCCTACAGAAGAACAATATCAGATGTGCTTAAAGCCCAGAATTTCAGTCTCTGCAATTATCTAATTATATTTAAATATAGTTTCTGCATTTTTTAGATGTCAAAGATATTTATTATTAAGTGAAGAGCATATCAAAACATGTTAATTAGGTTTTTATATAGTATTTGATTTCTGCCATTTATGTTTTCTTTTGAGAGAAAGGGAGTGTGAGTATAATTCAATAAAGCATAATGTATAACAGATTAAAATAAAACTCACAGTTTTTCCTGGGACTCCTTTGTTTCCTTTCCTTCCAGGCTGGCCTCGTCTTCCCTTTATAAAGACAACTTTATTTTAAGCATGAAACAGTATGGTTTCTGCTTTATATTTTCATCTGAGCTGCGCTTCCTCTTACCTTTGGCCCCTGACTTCCTTTAGTTTCTGTAAGACCAGGAGGGCCAGCAGATCCAGGATGGCCTTTAGCACCAGGAGTGCCAATGAACCCCCTTTTCCCCACTGTTCCCTAAAGAAGAAGTCATATACTGTGAATAACTATAAATATGACTATAAACATGGCTATAAAACAACCATTAGTTTCTGTGAAACTGTATTTTGGGATTGACAGAAAACCCCAACCCTTGATGATTCAAATATGATATCTTACCATAGCGCCTCGAGTCCCAGGCTCTCCTTTTGCACCCATTTGACCTCTTATGCCCTGGGAAATACAGTGGGTCACACAGAGACATTGCATCACTGTGGTTAGATCTTCATACAGACCATTAAATATGCTTGAGTGATGATGCCCACAGGGCGCTTCACATAATGAAATCCCACCATGTCTCCTTTGATGCCTGGAAGACCAACTCTGCCCTTTTCACCATGACTGCCCTGAATTTCACAAGAAAAGACAGCCAGAATTAAACATCAGATAACTAATACAGCCAGATGAATCAAACTTCTATTACTGACACCATCTCGCAGCATCAGAACGAAGAAATTATGCAGCACACCTTTTGTCCAGGGACTCCAGATTTGCCATCAAGTCCTCTGTTGCCTGAAACACCCTAAAACACAGAAATGTATTCTTGTGTATTATTTTGTGAATTTAAAAATGTAATTACTAAAACAATAGTGCCACAGTTAGATCTTAAGTGAGGTTAATTATGTTTGTAAAGTTCCTTATCACTGTTATTGTCCTACAGAGCTTTCTATAAGTACAACAACTGTTTTATGCTCAATTAAAACTAACTAAAGATCCTGCATAGACTGTATTTGATCTGATTTGATATAACACTGACTGAAGAGCTGCTTTTACTGCCATCTTCTGGTTAAACTTCTCACCCCATGATTGAAGTCAGAATCAGTATAATGTTATATTAGAGGTAACGATGACCTGCATGTTACTAGACAGTTTCAACTTATAAAACTTAACACAATCATTTTACAAAAAGTAATTCTTTAACATTTAATATTAAATCTAATAAAACATACTGGAGTTGACGGTCCAATTTGTCCAGGGGGGGCAATACTGCCAGGAGGTCCCTGAAAAGAGATGACATGAAGTTTATTTGTAGCTCTGTCATATTCAAACATGTTCAAACATATAGACCATGACACACATGACATGATTATTGGCATTAGTTGCCCCCAGCATTTTTGACATCAGTTACAATCAAGGCATCCATCTCTGTTACTAACAGTGCGACCCTGAAGCCCCTTCTGGCCTTTGGCCCCTCTTGCTCCTGTGTTACCCACTGGTCCGAAATGTCCAGGCTTGCCTAATAGACCCCTGGGGCCTGGCTCACCCTGTGAAATCATCACCATCATTAATTTTATGATCACAACCAAACTTTCAACTTCAACTCTGCAGACTTTGGCATCTACATGATTTCTCAGGTCAAGTCATAAATCATTGTTATTCTGAATTTTAATCTAATTGGACTGACCTTAAGCCCTGGTGCTCCCTGTTTTCCTCTATCCCCTGGTGCACCCCTGTACCCCTGCAAAAAAGGATGGCACACATTGTCTTCTTTGAATTCACACTATAGAATTGGCTCAAAGCTATTACAATATTAATAAAATTAATTTGACAAACAACTCCTATCCACCTGTTTCCCTGGTGGACCCTTTACTCCCACTGGTCCTTGGTTGCCTTTGTCGCCTTCAGCTCCGTTTAGCCTTTTCTGACCAGGAGGCCCAACATTCCCCTTATCACCCTGGGAAGAAGGAAACAGATGATATCATTGGTAAATGTATGCTCATCTACATGCAGGTTGTCTGTGTAACTGTATGCTGCATTTTTACATTCTATGCGAGTGAACATGAAATAGGATAATGACACTTTTATCCACAATTTTGAAAAAAAAAACAAAACATCTACATTCACTGACCGATATGCCTTTTTGTCCAGCTGGCCCCTCTGGCCCCTTGACTCCGACTGGACCCTAAAGCACAGAAATGCTGGGTTAATTGAACACATGATCAAGCTGAACATTGCTTTGGATGTTTTTCATGTAGTCAAACCTACAGACTGCATGTTTTCTCAGGTTAGACTAACCGTGTTTTCAGGTTAAGAGATCAAATCTGTGACCAACACAGTCTAATCAATCTACCTCCTCACCATCGAGACCAGCAACTCCCTCCTGCCCCAAAACTCCTCTTGATCCCTGACAAAACCAAATTCAGAAACAAAGAGTTTGATGAACAGACTAACTAATAATTGATTTGTCACACAGCACCACAACAAGAAACCATTTAATAAAGTATTTTCAGAGGAGAAAAAATGTAACTATGTGTCTAAAATATTCAGATTAGCTCAGCAGAAGAGAAACATTACCTTATCCCCTTTGACACCAAATGATCCAGTAGGTCCTTGAGGTCCATCTTTACCCTAGATGTGGAGAGAATAATAAAACACTAAATATTTCATGTTAAGGTTTATCAAATATAGACACTAACAAATTAAAGGAAGACAAGATTTTTATGTACAACAAACTCATCTTATTGAGCTTGGTAAGCTTGTGAAAACAGGCCTCCTTTAAACATTGCATGCAATTAACCAAACACCACACTCAATTTTCATCTATTACACACTACTGTAATAAATTCAAAACACATTTGTAGAACCACTTTTTTACCAGTTTTTTTCAATGGTTTACACACTAAAATGAAGGTAAGTATAAGTATTAGAAAAATTAGTTAACCTGTCCTCAATGAAAATGCATGCACAAGGAAATTCTTGCCAGTGAAAACGTAGCCTGTGATATGCCCTAATCCATTCAGATAGAGAGATAATGATTGTTACAGTATTGCTGTTGTTGCTTTAGTTTTTCTTCAGAGTTACTGGAAGTGCATAACTTTATACAGTAATTTTTATTTGTCTACACCTAAGAAAACTAATATTTTGTTCTTTTTTTGTTGATTGGCATGTTATGGTAAGAAATAAATATTGCAGCATCAGTGTTGTTCAGTGCTTGGTAAGTTTAGTATTTGTGTACTTTCTCTGTATACCTCAAAGTAATCATGAAGAATTTATTGGGTGTTTTTTTGTCATATAAATTATCCCAAAGCCATGCTCTCAAACAATATTTCTGAATAAAATCCATCCAACAACAACAACAACAATACAGTAACTCTAATCATCATCTCTACATCTAGCTGGATCAGGATAGGATTTCATCCACATCACAGACTATGTCTTGACTGGCAAGAATTGCCTTGTGTGTGAACTCATCTGCTGGCTTTTCTAGCACTTAAATACCTGAGTACTGTATTTTTTCTGGGCTGCTTTTGCTTCTTGCATGTAAAATTTGCTAATTGTAGCATGTAAACAATTGAAAAAACTTTAATAAAATTATGCTAGAGGGCAATGCTGTACTCCTGGCTTCAGAAAATATGTAATTGTTCAAAAACACATGAGCGTGAAAACAGACTCACTGGGTAACCTGTAACTCCATGAGGGCCAATTGGACCCTTTGGTCCCTGGTCACCTTGAAGCCCACGGGGCCCAATTTCACCCCATGGTCCAATGTTACCCTGTATACCCTGAAGAGGAAAAAAAGCATTTGCAAACAGAAGAATGTTATTTAAATAACTATTCTGTGATCAAAACAAACTTCAGCTCTAGGCAGATATATTTGTGTGGTTCATCATCTCGGGGTGATGTACAGGTTTGCCCTACCAATGACTAATGCTTTCTGAAAGGACAAAGTAAAGCTGCACAAACAATATAACACATAAAGCACAGTAAAATAGGACTAATAATCTTGAACACTAAGCGTATAGTTCATTGTAGAGCTCTAAGTTTCTGTAGGACTGACAGAACTGGGCACCATCTACACAGAGGTGGAAAGGAGTGTAGCCAATGCATCAATCATCAAGGAACATCACAAAAACCACTTCTACATACACTTCTGTTATTATTTGACAAGTTTTTTCTTTTAACATCAGCATATGACACTGACAATATGACATTTGGTCAATCATAATAGGTCCCTTTAAATCAGGCGGATGGGACCTATAGCATCTCCAAGAGGGCATGAGCTGGAAGAGGTGCTCAGCAGAGTAAAAGATGGGACAGAGATGATTATGTTTGCTGTTCTGATTGTACGTTTGTGAAAGAATGCTTCAATTGATCATGGTTGGGTGTCAATGATCTAATGTAGGTTTTACTAATGTTCTACTTGAGTGTTTTACTCATGACTGTGCCATGAAAATTAAATGAGTTAGTGATGCTTATGGGTTCTCAAGAGATGTGTAGGTGGTTTTGGGGAGGGTGCTGTACCTGAAATCTATAATGAGTTCTTGTGTTTTAGATTTGATTTTTTGAGCTGGTGGTTGTTATCAAGGCATTAAGTGACTACTTGAGCTACTTGCTCATGATATTGGTCTTTGCTGTTGGTCCAATTATGGTTGTGTTGTCTGCATGTTGTCTATGTTGTCTGTTCCAGTTTTATAGTAGTTTGACTTGACTTTCCTGATTGCAGAATTTAACTCATATTTAACAATAGTACATTGTCCCCTGTCTTTGCTAATGAAAGCAGAGTTATTTTTCTATTGTATAAATATTTGATATATTTTCTTGTTATGCTTACAACTGCCTTTAAAGGTTTATAAATGAGCACACTGTGAAAAGGTTGTTTACTTGTACAGACAGTTCAATCTCGCTTAATTGTTGCTTAAAAATGACTGAAAGGGAAGTACACCCCCTGTTCAACCAAGAATGTTAAAATAAATGCACATCTGTAAGATGGGTGAGGGGGGAGATTGAAATCTAGCAAAAAAATAGCTGACTGTTAGCCCAAAAGACAAGTCATTGTAGGACAATATTTCAATAGTATAGTGAGATTGGCTCAATTAATGAGGAAGCAGAGGACTAGATGACCTTATTTGAAAGAAAGTGATCACTGAAATCATCTTACAAGAGGTCCTCTGTATCCACGTGGTCCAGACATGCCAATTTCTCCCTGAAGGACAGGATGACATAATGTTAATTCAGAAAGTAAAAATAATTAAAGAATTGTGTAAAGACTGTGCTGATGAAATATTGATATAAAGTAGGCCTGATTCTGTATGAATAGTAGCACTGAAACTGACGATGAAAATAATGTACGTACTGGGAGCCCTTGTTTTCCTCTTGGACCTTCCTCGCCTCTTTTACCCTTCATAACAAAGTCAAAACTACATTTAATTGAAATGTAAATACTCCATTGTGTATGAGCAACCAAGTGAATACATTTCACTAACATGACATAATCTTTAAAATAATAATGATACCTTTAGTCCTTCACTCCCTGGATCTCCTCTGGGGCCTTCTTTTCCTTTAACCCCCTAAAAGAAAACCATTATTTGTTCTCAGCATCAGCATGGCCACAATAAATACATCAGACTATTTTATGCATTATAGTATCTGTATTGTTTCATCCAAGGTTTAATGTGTTTAGGAGAAAGAAAGTTTTCACTCCAGAGCCTAGCATTGTAAAAAGCCATGTTGGGTTGTAGCAACATACTCTCACTCCAGGCTTTCCTAGGATCCCCTTCATTCCTCTACTGCCAGTTTCTCCCTGGAAATTGAAACAACTATGAGAAATTACATCCTCTATCAGAGTAATGCTGTACTATAAAACATCACTTCACATGAACGCATAAATAAGTCCTCTTATGCTACTGCAAATACTCCAACAGAAATGTGATCTCTTTTGTGTGATTGAATAAGAGATGGAAGAAAAAAAAACACTCACATTTTTTCCTACAGGTCCTTGGGAGCCAGGAGCTCCTGTTTTCCCAGGCAATCCCTAAGGACATTATATAGCAAAGTATTAGATATCCACATGTGACATTGAACAGTTAAATGCAGGGTTACCTGTTCAGTGTTTTTTGTTTGTTTGTTTTTAACAGAGGAGCTCACTTTTGGTCCTGAAGGTCCAGTGTCGCCATTTACTCCATTTGCACCATTAGATCCCTCAAGGAAAATTGATGTTAGTTTATCACAACACCATGAATATAAGTGATTATCCTATTAAAATGACAATTAGCAAGTAATCTTTTTTTTTTTTTTTTTAAGAAAAAAGGAAAACTTCAAAAGAGGCTGTTTGGGGTAAATAAAACATTTGCTTTTAGTTTGATTTTTTTAATAAATAGATGAGTACAGCTATGTATAAAAAAAAAATTACTTCAGTGTACATGACAGTGTACATTTAGTATAACATGTGGTTTGCGGTTGAACTTACCATTGTTCCATGAACTCCATCCTGTCCCCTGTTTCCCAAATGACCTTGTAATCCCTAATATGTGACACACAGAGTATGTGTGTCCAGTGGTTATTGTTCTTGTGGATGGAGAAGATGAAATATCCAAAAGAGTAAATTACAATTCTTTTGTATTGCTGTAGGAGTTTCCTAAACTTGGAACAGTGAAAAAATTGTCTACCTTAAGGCCTTTACGTCCGGTCACCCCTGAGATTCCTGGGGTTCCCTGTACAAAAAGTTTACACATAAAAGACACATAGCCTCATTCCTATTACAACTACTGGGTAGCAATCTAAAGTTGCATGAAGATCTTTATTGTGGAAACAACAGGTTTATAACTGTGAAATGAATGTTTGATGTATTGCATGTAGACTAGTTAGTCTACAACTTACAAATAACATTTTAAAGTCTTAGTTTAAAAAACAAAACAAATAACATTCAATCACAGTTTCAGCAAAAAGTAATAAACAGTAATATTGAATATACGTTTGGACTGAAGTTACAAATGGTCAGAATAAGAAGTTTAGACACATAGGAACCTTAATACCAGGTTCTCCTTCAGGTCCTCTCTCTCCAGATTTTCCCATCTCTCCCTGAAACATGACCACATGACTAGTATGAATAAAGCATCACAATCAGCATTAAGAATACAATTATATAACACTCATTTATACTCACAAAAGGACCAGGCAATCCAGAAAATCCTGCTCGACCTTCTCGACCCTTTATAGGAACAATGAATGTAATTGATTAGGATGCATCAGTAGTGAAGACTTCCCAATGGCTTACAGCAAACACTCATTTTGTCTTACCTTGTTTCCTCGAGGCCCAGGAACTCCTTGAATACCGGTTGGCCCTCGATCTCCCTACAAAAACATACAGTACATGTACATACAGACATTTACACAGATGCACAACTGCATAAAAATGTACCATTTGAGTAGAAAACCCTCAAGTAATGATTCAGTGACACACCTTAGGTCCATCTTTTCCCTGTTTCCCTTGCTCTCCCATGATGCCGTCAACCCCCTGCAACAATAAGAAAGTCTGATTATCTGTGCAACTTTATCAGAGAATATTTCTTCATTAAGTTTATTTCACTCACACTGGGTCCAGGAAATCCTGATGGCCCTATTGGCCCTACAAGTCCCTCAAATCCTGACGGGCCTCGACGCCCCTTCAGTCCCTCTTTACCTGGAGGCCCTGGAAGTCCCTGAATGTACACATGAAAGTGGTTCACTGAGCTGATTGGTAAACCAATCAAGAATCAACTAAGTGGTTAGATGGGAAGGATCACACTCACCAGGTCCCCCTTAAACCCTGTATGACCTTTATCACCCCGCTTGGCTTTAGCCCCCTGAGGTAGAAACACACACACAAAAGAAAACAGCTGCATATTTAGCTCAGTGGTTACAAACCAAAAGAACTACTACAGTATTATGAAATGGCATTGATGACTTGATGCTGTTGAGATAATTTTTCTCAAAGATCCAGTCGCATGCCAGATTGCATCCGCTGCAAAAACAGGCCAGTAGCCCTGATGGCGGCGCTACAGCAAGCCTCTAACGTTCAAAATTTTGCTTGGTTTATGAAGCCATGAACTGTCATTTGCCAATTAGGTCAGTGAGATAGAAAAAGGACCTCGGTTCAAGCCTCAGCTAAAGTCCTATGTTCAGGCATCATGCTGAAGTATGTGGATTGTAAGTTCAAGCCTCAAACCCTAAAACCCTAACCCTTCACATTAGAATGCCACTTTTTTCATCTTCCTACACTCTGCTTGTTGCCCAGAATTGCCCACAATTCAGTTAAAAGCAGTTTATCTGCAATCAATAAAGGAATTGCTTTAAATAATCTTACGGGATCACCTGAGGGTCCAGGCACACCTGGCTTCCCATTTCCTCCCTGAAATGACAGAGAAAAAGATATATTGATTCAGACTGCACATCTGGGTGATATATTCTGGGTGATTAATGTTAATGTTTGTGCAGAGCCTTTGTCCTTGTAGTCTTACATTATGTCCATGTGGTCCAGGTTCCCCTATTGTACCTTCATCTCCTGGATCACCCTGGTTAAGACAGTGACACAGAAGTAATGGATATGATTCAGTGCTGTGTTAATAGCTTTTGTTTAGGGTTGTTTTTCCTAACAGCTGTACTCACAGGGTCTCCTTTAGGACCTGCAGGTCCTATAAGTCCTGGACTTCCCTGTGAGAAAAGAAAAAGTTGTTTTCATTTTTCATTCTGTTGTTATCATATATTAAACTGTTGAACTTACGCTTAAGTCATGCCTAAATTATGTTTTTGCATTTTGCCAAAACATGATAACTACCAAGTTAAACCTCTTGTTTTTGTAAATCCAAACTAACGAAAACACACTGACTTTTTAACTATAAACAAATTATATAACACTATGGACTGAAGTTCTTCAAATACTGTAATCTTGTTGTACCTGTGGGCCACGAATGCCAGGAAACCCAACTGTTCCATCAGGACCAGGCTCTCCCTGAAGCAAGACATGTAGATATAGGTAAGTAAATATCACTGGTTTGTAGTTATTCATTATGTACTTCTGTGAGTGTTTTGTCACCAATGCTCCAGCTGTTCCTCTGGCGCCAATTTCACCTTGCTGACCCTGAAAGAAAAACAGTTGCTTCATAAATAATTTATTACTCAATTTGGATTATTACAATGATTCACTAGTTATTTACTTACTGGAGGACCCTTCACTCCTAATACACCTTTTATTCCTTTGGGGCCCATTTTCCCCTGATGTGAAAACACATTAATAGACATTAATATACATTAATAGATTAACTTGAATAGTAGCACATTATTTAATCCATTATATCTTATATCTTGTATGTCTACTTTGCTCTGGTACATTGTGTTTTATAACTTACATGAGGGCCATGTGGACCGCTAAAGCCTAGATTTCCAATCTCTCCCTAAAAAACAGTCAGCAGTGTATCAAACCAGAGTATTAGTGTCATCCAGTTATTATAATCATACAGTTATTGTCATCTATATACCTATGGGTCATTGTAAGTTATCTGTCTGGCACTAACCCGTGGTCCCGATGGTCCAGGGAAACCAGTAGGACCCCTGGCTCCGGGCACTCCCTGTAAAGAATAATAGAATTTTACTACTTTTAACTTAACTTTAACTTCAAAATCAATGACAAAAGTATTATTCCCAGTACAGTCCTTATTTTGTCATTAAATTGTAAACTACTTACTGTGTAGCCAGGAAGGCCAACAAAGCCTTTGACTCCTTTATTTCCCTGTTTAAAACATAGGTGGGGATATTAGAATCATATAGATCAACGCTATATTTTTGTAAAAGGAAACTGTGTGTGGTGGATGATGAATCTAACCTTGTTTCCTTTTGGTCCTCTGTTTCCTTGCGGCCCAGCTTCCCCTTGATAACCCTAGAGGCAGAGAAAGGGAGGTTTGACAGATAAAAAATGCTTCAATCCTGCAGTGTAGTGACAGGCATCTCATCAGAAGATAAGCTAAATGCAAAAAACCATTTAGGCACTTAGACAGACAGACAAATAGAGACATTAACCTGTTCATCATTATAAGATCGTCTTTCCATAGGTAAATAGATCACAGGGCATTTAAACACTCAAGAACACAGACACAACATATTTTTTGTTCAGAAGAATCTAGGCTAGTAAGCTAGCATCATCATGTCTAGCTAAACTAAACACAAATCAAACACCAAGCTCCTAAATAAGGGAGAATCCTGAAGAGCTTAATATTGACAGGCCTACAGTGTTTTATTCCCCATAACATTAGAAGTCCAGGCCACTCTTACCCACTCACCCAGCTCCCCTTTGCTGCCCTGCTCTCCTCTGTAGCCTTGGGGCCCCTACAGTAAACACAAATATTTATCAAGCTGATTGCCTGCATATGGACAGGTGGAACTAAAATATAAAAGGAAGGATAACAGCATTAGGGCTATGATAGTATGCACATTTTATTCCTCAACAAACTCACCTGTTCTCCAGGTAATCCTGGAGGACCTGGATCAGCATTCTCACCTGGAGTCCCATCACTCCCAGGTCGGCCATGGGGACCTGGCTTACCTTGTGGTCCAGGGCTGCCCTGAAGTGCAACAAACCAACATGAATGTAGCTTGTCTGTCCTAAAATAATAATTTCTTCTACATTTTATTGTATTTTATTCAATTGCATTATATTTTATTTTATTGTCAATGTGCTTGGTGTAGAGAAACATACTGAGTCAGTGTGTTGGGGAATGTTGGGGAACTTTAGACATAGCAGAAGAAAATAATTAGACAGTATTTCCCATAATTCATGTATTATTTTCATAGTTTTGGGAAACTCTGTTGTGTATATTCACACAGTAAATCATCAAATTCAATTAGTCTAGCTACCACCCAGGATTACCATATTCCATGTAATATTTCAATAACTATCCAGTGCAACCAGTTAATTACATCAAGGCAGCAGCCAAGAACACCCTAGCCACCACTCCAACAGCCTAACAAGCAGCTTAAGTCACCATTGCAGTAACTTAAAACATCATAACAAACAACTAAATGAACCCTATCAGTTATGTTGCAACATCTAAGCAACCAGTCTTGCCACCCTAG
>JANJYP010113999.1:0-47819 GCA_024605115.1 Rastrelliger brachysoma | reverse complement strand
GGACCAGCTGCGTAAATAGCATTTAGAAATCATTATTTCGATACCAGATATATGTTATGAGAAAGATATTTACGTCATTTAAAACCCTACAAACAGTATGGTCTTTTCACAAATGATCTATATATTTGTTTATTTTTTAAATTTATTTTCCATTTTTTTTGTAAATATACTTTATGTAAATATATATGGTTAGGAAAACTTAGAATAAACTGAGTAGTGGCGAAGGTGTAGGTTTAAATAAGCATATGCAGCATCCTACTCCTTTTCGGACTTGTTGGGTTCACAGTATTACAGCTGATGGTTCATTATTGTTGTTTTGTCTGTTGCTGTTGTTGTTTCAACAACTCTCATTGGGCTGTTTGTTATTATTTGTTTGTTGGTTTCTCATATTACTCTCTTGTGTTACTGATACAATACAAAATAAGACCATAAACATATTTGAAACAACTAGATATAATTTATGCTTCATGTATCTTTAATTTTTATTTAGTCAAAACCCACCTGAAGGAAAAAACAAAAAATTGGAAACATTTTTCACCTCTTTATTTCTACAAGAGCTTTAAAATTTTTTTACTTGTATGTCACAAGAAAATCTTACAATAATTTGTGCTATTAACCACAAACTCTTTGTACTTTTTATGAGTTTTCATGATCTTTGGATAACATATATCTACCATCATTTGATAAGTGTGTGTTTGTGAAGTTATGATTACCAAAAATGTCATTCAGCCAGTTATTAGATAATTACTTGTCACAATTTATTTGAAAAAAAGTTGATCCTCTTGTAAAATATCACATACTCCAGATATTTATATATTTTGTTGATTTATGAAAAATAAAACTGAGATATAACCTATTGTTGATAACTCATAATTTAAGGCAGCAGATAACTTTCTGCTGATTCATATCTTGGTATATGATGTAATTTGCTAAAATTAAAGATGAGTCAAAACTAAATTACATATTTTATTAATTATGTTAATTATATTGTGTCACAAGTCATAAATGATTAAATTGATGTTAAGTTTGCTTGCAGATCACTTGCTTACTCTAATCATTACTTATTCTTTAAACTGACAGAAAGTATTTCTGCTTATTGTGGATTGTCAGTTGGGAATTTGTATGTTTTATCTTGCACAAAGAGAAAGTTGGGCTTCATTATATTGTAAATAAGATAAGAAGAGGTATTTGTTTTGTCAGGCCCTGCTGTGCTGACCAGAACTGTGGTGGCCATACTGACGCTGTGAAAGTTTGTGTTTTGAAATTGTTTACACAACCTGGCATTTCATTGATTTGGAATCAATAGCAATAAGTGGGCTCCCTGTAATAAGCGCAGTGTAGATACCAATCATAAATATTCATATATACTTAATAATATATTTTCTCATGCCATATATGTATGTATTCTGTTAATATCCATCGATGCAACATCTATGTAAAATGTCAAATTTTGTTTTTGAGTATTCTTCTAGACATTGTCTCTGACCTTTTCAGTCCTTCACCACAGACTAACCAGTAACTGAAACATTTGATTGGCTGTTGTGGCTAGCAAATAGGATGAGAGATATCAACAAGTCAGCATAACCCTATCTCATAAAAGTCAGTGTATTTGCACCATATCTTTCACAGCAACTGGTGCTCTTTGCTCTGTGCTGTGAAACCATGGCAATGAAGTTGATTTGTGGTTGTCTTCTGGCACTTGCTCTTTTTGGCTGTCTGGCTGATGCTCAATTTTACACTCAGCAGCAGCAGCAGCAGCAGCAGCACAACCAACAGACATCTCAAAAGCCAAGTTACACCCCGCAAAAGGCTAATCCACCTTTGAAAACTACAGACATAAATTCATTTCACACTTGTGAAGTAGATGAGCAATTGAAGATAAGGTGTGGTGCTCCAAGTATCTCTGCTTCAGAGTGTGAGGCTATAAATTGCTGCTTTGATGGACGCACATGCTATTATGGCAAATCTGGTGAGTATTACTCCTCATAGAACTGATTGTTTTAAACTGTAAAATATTCAAGTGAGTAGTTTTAGAATATTTTAAATTTGCAACTTAAGGTGAACTTTAATATGATTAATACATGACCCCTGTTCTTTCCTCTCCTATTTGTTCTTTTCAGTGACTCTTCAGTGCACCAAGGATGCCCAGTTCATTATAGTGGTGGCCAGAGATGCCACCCTACCTCACTTGGATTTGGAGTCTCTTACTTTTCTTGGAGCTGGTGAAAACTGCAGCCCTGTTGGCACCACTTCAGCTTTTGCCATCTACCAGTTCCCTGTCACCGCCTGTGGCACTGTCATGTCGGTAAGGGTTGTTACTCAAAGGACTTAAAATAGATTTGTGTTCATTTTTGTGAGTCAGTAAGAAAAACTTAAATACTGTCAATTTACTGCAGGAGGAGCCTGGTGTTCTAATATATCAGAACAGACTGTCCTCCTTTTATGAAGTTGCTATCGGACCCTACGGAGCCATTACCAGAGACAGCCACTTTGAGTATGTGTTTTTCTTTGTTTGATACTGAGTAATGACTACATGTTAAGATGTAGGCTGGGGCTGAACCTATTCAGGTACTGCAGTAGTGTTAGGACAGGGTAACGGCCTTGCATTCCCTGCAAGGGGTTAGTTAATTGTGATGTTTTCAAACATAACCTCATGCAAATGATTTTCTGATCATTTTGTCTCAGACTGCTTGTCGAGTGTAGATATATTGGCACCACGGTTGAGGCTTTGGTCATTGAGGTTGCCGAAGTTCCCACACCATTCCCAGTTGCAGCACTTGGACCCTTACGTGTGGAGCTCAGGCTGGCCAATGGAATATGTACTGTAAAGGGCTGTGTTGAAGGTTAGTGTGAAAAAGGTATCTTGTAAAGTTAATCTCTTTTGGCAGTAACTGTGTAACAAACAATTGTTTCTGATTGTACAGAGGACGTGGCTTACAACTCCTTCTACACGGATTCTGAATACCCTGTCGTAAAGGTGCTCAGGCAACCAGTGTACGTTGAGGTCCGAATTCTGGAGAGGACTGACCCCAACATTGTCTTGACTCTTGGAAGATGCTGGGCAACTGCTGACCCCAATCCTTTCAGTCTTCCTCAGTGGGACCTGCTGATTGATGGGTAAGAGTAAGAGCTAGTGTGACTTGAGAAATGAGCACATATGAGCCTTTTTAATGCTCAACTCAATGTTGCTTTCACCTTCTCTCTCATTTTCTAGCTGCCCCTACCGGGATGATCGCTACCTGACATCCCTGGTTCCTGTGGATGCCTCATCAGGACTCACGTACCCAACCCACCACCGGCGTTTCATTTTCAAGATGTTCACTTTTGTTGGTACTGATTCTTCCAATCCTGGCAAAGGAGGCACAAAATATCCTGGCAAGGGAGCAGATCAAGTCAAGGGAGGGGCAGATCCAGATGTTATGATTCCCCTAAGGGAAAAGGTATGGAATGCAACTTTCAAGAACAGTGGTCTCCAACTCTGCTCCTGGAGAGCTAATTCCCTGTGTGTTTTAGGTATCTTTTTAGGTATCCCACTCTAAGACACCTGATTCTAATAATGAACCATTATCAAGCCCACAACAAGCTTCAATTGCTTGATAATGAACCAATAATTAGAAACAGGTGAGTAGGGAGATACTTAAACAAGCAGGGCAGTAGCTCTCCAGGAGCAGTGATGGAGACCACTGATCTAGCGAAAAGGTGTTTGGGGGGAATTTTGCTTACATATTATTTTCAGTATCACTTTATTTACATATCTGCCAATATTACATTTGTTTTCAAACAGATATACATCCACTGCAATACAGAGGTATGCCTGCCCTCTGTTGCAAATAACTGTGAGCCCAGGTGCTTCAGAAAGAGTAAGTAACATGGTGTTTACAGTGTGTTTCACTTAATATTTACTGAGATTAGTGCACAAAGTTAATGTTTGTCAAGTGTAATACATGAACAGCATGATTTGTGGTATAATAATTAATAAAGCTCTTAACTGAAGATATCTTTACCTAGAGAATAACTGATATCTGATATTATCTTGTGTTTTATTTAACCTCATGTCTGACTGCAACTGACCACTATCTTGTATTGTACATAGGGAGGGATATTGCTGCTTCAGTCAAGAAAGACGTCAGACCTGAGACCGCTATGGCTAGCAGTCAGGAGATTGTCTTCACTGACTCAAGCCAGAGTACTCAGTAACATCTTCCAGACAGAATATTTTCATTGTGAAATCTCTGTTCACAAAGCGTATACTGAAAACTGATTATGTTTGAAATAAATCTTCAAATGGTTGAATATGTTCTCTGATATCATATATTCATCATTCAGAACAAGTATTTACACTGTGACCTCATTAAAGCACCCTTAAATGCTAATACTAATGCAACAGAAAAAAAGAAGTGACTAAATGTAAAATCAAATCAATGCAAATCAATAAATTAACTGGCATAGCTCATAATGACAAATTTGTGATTTGTCTTTATTTTGAAAACCTGTGTGTTTTACTTTGCATTTCTTTACAAATTTTAAAGTTCTTAAAGAATGTTACCAGTGCTCTCCAATGTCTCCAATGCCCATTTCCTGCCACTCAAATTATCCTGTGGTTCCCAAACACACTGCACATTAAGCACAAGTTGCTATTACACTACTTAAATAGTGTAAAAAAACCAACATGTTTAAATTTGTTTTAAAAACTCATCACAATGAATATTATATATTTACAAAACCCAATCAGTGATGTTCTTTTTAATGTGCATATTCTTAAATATATAATTAAAATAAGTAATTATTAAAATGAATTAAAATTTTCAAGTCATGTCCTGTTCATATGTGTTGTAAATGATGGGGTCCAAAATGTGCACACAGTAAACAGGTAAACAGTAAACACCTTGCTCCTGTTTTAAGACATACTTGAAAAATTGTGAATCTGTACTTTAAACCAGCTTTGACTGGCCAAAACTAATAAATGGTGAGGTTATAAATGGAGGTAAATTGATATATATGATTTATGCATATTATCAATGTAGTGACATGAAGTATTTCTTGGTGTAAATGATGTATCGAATACTAACATTTCAGATGTAAAATCATCTTATACTGTAGTATCATGTTGAGTGTTGGATATTGTTATTTCACATATGTGGAGTCTATGGTGTCTATTCATGAGCCATACAATGGCTTGGCTGGCACCAGTTACTACAAACTCACTCACTCAATGTGAATGCCAACCAAATACACAAGTTACCAGTAAACAATAAGTAGTTCAGTCAGGAACACTCGTCATAGATTAAATCATTTATTGCCACAAATGGAAATACAGTTTTACTTGGCGTTGAAGGCTCCACTCTAAGATGCTCTCTGGATTAGCCAACAGCATGCTGAGCCAAAACAGGGAGCACAAAGCAAAACCCCCTGTAGAGTGGGCCAAAGTAAGACATGAATTATAGATTGACTCTAAAGCCATGATGAACCATGAATCAGAAGGTGGAGGCTGGGGAGGTGGAGGAAAGTTTTACCAGCAGCGGCAGCGAGAGCAAGAGTGTTGGTGTAGTTATATCAGTGTTGGTCAGTGTCATATTTAAAGGGACCGCCTGTAATGTGAGAATGACTGTGAACTAACATGACATGACATGACATAACATGACATGAACTAACGCAAAGCTTCATTTATAATGGCAAATAAATTAACAAATAAACCCATAAAGCTATTTTTTTAATTTATATAAAAAAGAGTCTGCACTGAATGGGAAAAAGCATCCATGGTCGATCAATTCAAGATCCTAAAAATCCTATTATGACCAACCACAAGCTACTTAAGGAGGTTTGGGGAATGGCTGTAGCCTTTCATAAGCCAGCCATGATATTAACAACAGTGTTGGGAGTAACAGCAACTGCGTTACTTTTGCAGTAACGAGTGCAGTAACTAATTACTTTGTCATAAACAGTAACGCGTTAGTCATTACTGCGACCTTAACAGGCTCGTTAACAATAACAGCCACATGACAGGAACGCAGTGTTCTGTCCACTTGTATCTAGCGCCATAACAGCATTGTTTCAAGTTTTTCAATCATGTACTTTGTCAAATTGTCAGTAAAATTCAGTTGTCATCTCCAGAGACAGACTGTTCGCCCTCCGGCACAAGATTAAGCGCTCTTCATTGACGTTGAAGACTCAGAGCATGATGTCATAGAGGATCACACTCATAATTTGCTGATAATGAAACCGCATCTCATCGCCGAATTCAAAAACTACATTTCCCATGAACATTCCGCGCACAGTGAAATGACGTATAACGTTACCATTGGGGGAAAAAAACAGTCACTGTCGGGTGGACACCGAGTCGGATTGTGATTGGACGGTGAATACGGCAAGAGCCGCTGTCATCGCTGAGTGCGCTGGCGAGGAAGAGGAAGTGGTGAAAGAGTCATCAGCATATGATACTTTAATGGTTGCTATCAACCGCCCCTCCCCTCCCTCCCATGCGACTCAGACCATCCAGCTATGTTTGGCTGTTCCGGTTAAGTAGCTTTACCAGAGAGCTGCCTGCAAGTCCATCTTGCCGTTTCAGACCGACTCTTCACAGCGGTCTTCCTTTACTCCTCGCCCGGAAACTCACGATGCAGTCAGGTCACAATGTGACCAGCAGCAGCGGCTGTAGCAGTCGGGAGGACCACGCACTCAATACCGGGCCTGGGCTTTTATGCAACAACATTCCCGCTGTGACAGTAGAAGACGCTGGTCCTCTGGCGGAGAAGAAACGAGTTGAAAGGAACCTGGTCGTCAACGAGAGACACCTGAGGACACCGAGTCCCCTCTGTGGGGCCAGCGGTGATGACGACTCAGAGGCAGAGTCGTTCAGGGATGGGAGAACCGAGGAGGTCGACCGTGACACCAGGGGCAGGGCGTTTGCCTGGTGTCGAGACTTTCTGTCTGGGCCCTGGAAGACCATCCGAGAAGAGGATTTTCAAATCAGCATTGTCAGGTGAATAAAGTCGGGTACAGAAGGGAGTTTAAAACAACCCCCACTATAGACAGAGCTGGTAAATCTGGACTATATTATTATTCAGACCCAAGTATAATGGCTTTTGTTCTGAACCTGGTTTAGTCTTGTTTTGTCTCCCTTTTTCTGTTTTATCAAATAGAATAAAAGTTTCACAAAGTTGAAACTGCGTTTCAGTGAGAGACAGGAGTCTTCTTCGTAATCTAGCCTAGATTTTGTGAGTCTAGTAGTGGACCTGGTCAAATGTGAACTGGATGGAGAAACATTAGTGAAATTGCTCTTTTCAGTTCTAATCAGCAAAATAAATATTTCGCAAATCTGGAAAAAGGTTTAATTAGTGTTGAAGTTTTTGCAACATTCTCTAACACATTTTTACAAGTGTATGTGGTGCAAACACAGGGAATTGGTCTCTGAACATCATCAATTGCTTCCTTTCCCTTAATCCCTGAATTGGAAGTTGACTCCTGTGTTGTTGATACTGTACTGAGGATAAAAACAAAAGAGCAAGCTTATCATAATCACACATTAGGAATTTGAAGAAAGAATGTGTTATTTATTTCCATTTCCTGTGGTGTTGCTGTTATCAAGTTATTTTACATATTATTTAGTTTATTAGGAACACTAAAAAACTAATGTAAATCCAGTTTAATAGCTCTGCCAGAGATTCTACTTTTAAAAACGTATACAGGAAGATAATTGTGGTACTTTAGGTTTATTATTGAAGTCGTTGTTGTAAAGTGTTCTTAATATTTTGCGCCCCTTCATGAATATTAAAATATTAAATTAATCATAATAAACATACAGTACAAGTATCACTTTTTGGACAATGTCAACTAAAACTGTAAATGTATAAACCTCCCTAAAAGTAGACTTTAAGGCAGAGCTGCTGAGCAGTAGATTGCCCAAGTCTTCCTAAAGTGGTCAGTACATGTATATATTCTTTAAAAACTGTCATATCCACTCGGCACCGTTCTGCAACTGCCAATGATTTGTGTAAGCAACTCTTAACCATCCGAACTGAACATTAGTTACAACACCTGTTGACCCTGTTTTTGTAATGTTTGAACTTTGCCAGGGTAAATGCACATTAAATAAAGTGTGTTGGTGTCTTCTGTGTAATCTTCATGACATTTTTCTGAAAGGCCCTACTAAACCACCACCAATGCGATAACACTGGCTATTTTGTTTTCAGTGGCGGACTAAGTAACCTGCTGTATCTGTGTAGTTTGCCTGACCATATACCCTGTGTGGGAGAGGAACCCCGACAAGTGCTTCTAAGGATTTATGGTGCCATCCTACAGGTTGGTCTCTCAAAGTCATCTTTGTCCTTGAATATGTGTTGTTGTGCTTTATGTCATGAAGAGAAAATTATATACCGTTTTTCTAACCAGTCTAGCATTGTGACACCATTGTTTGCACATAAAATCGTGACTGAAGCTAAACTCACCATCAAACTGTATCGGTCTTTTATTCTGTGCATCTCTGTCACAGGGTGTGGACTCCTTGGTGTTGGAGAGTGTGATGTTTGCAATACTGGCAGAACGAACTTTAGGGCCAAAACTTTATGGCATCTTTCCAGACGGACGTTTGGAACAATATCTTCCCGTATGACACACACTCACACACATACCCGCACGCACGCTCACACACACAAATATATATATATATATATATATATATACACACACATTTGTCTTTATATCCTTGTGAAGATACTCAGCGACATATTGCATTCCCATGATGGTTAAGGTTAGGGTAAGGGGCTGCCCTTATGACTAAATACCTGAACACAATCCTTACCTTAAACTGAACCTAAACCCAATTCTAACTGTAACCTCAAAGCCAAACCTTAACAAAGAAGTTAAGTTGAAGTTGTGAGGACTGGCAAAAAGGTGATGGCAACACTGGTTTTCAACTGAAATTGGTTGGCTTAAAGACAGAAGGACATGCACTTACTCACACAAATGTTTGTATGGCTGTTACTGAGGACACATACACAGTCTGTGTTTTATACTTCACATTGTTATCTTGAGCCAATTTGTATGTCCTTGACTTTCATTAGATACAAATAGTTTTGTGAGCCATTGTCATATCTATTTGTGATAGTATTTGACATTCAAGGTCAAAATGTAATGTCCATTGAGAACATTTTGTGCTTTAATGTAAAATAGGTTTTAGTTTTATAAATGCATTTAATTTGAACTGTACTTTTTAGTTGCTTAGTGAACACCATCACATTTATGGAGATATTTATGCCCTTGTGTAGTTACATGACCTAGTTCTCAACATAAATTAAGCAGTTTGTAGTAAAAAAGTAGTAATTTCTGCTAATCCATTTTCACAGAATACCCGAATGCGCACAGATCAACTTTCAAACCCAGCAATCTCAGCTGAGATTGCCACCAAGTTGGCACGTTTTCATGATATGGTTATGCCCTTTAACAAAGAGCCCAAATGGCTGTTTGGGACCATCGATAAGTAAGGATACTTATATATATCTCTCCCTTTCCTCTCCTAAATGTGTAATTTTGTTAATTCAGTTACATGAACTGTCTGTTGTTTTCCATTAGATACATGGATCAAGTGATGAAGCTCAAGTTTGTTCGGGAGGCACATGTGAAGAAGTACAACAAGCTAATGAAGCTGAATCTGCCTGCTGAGCTGGAGAGCCTCCGGTGAGTCAGGTTACAGGCTTCAAATAGACAAACACTTTGTATTGCAGCAATCGGAGTGGCCACATACATTTGGCCTGCATAATACCTTACAGTTGCAGTAGGTAAGGTTCATGAGCATCTCATCTCCCCTCCATCCAGCACCCACAAAGTCTGCTCCAATTAACTTATTACTGACTTTGACTCACAAATGAAGAATACAAATAGCAGAGTGATGATGCAATCATCTTAGCTTTAGCTTAGTGCCAGCTAGATGTTTCATCAGAGACCTCTCACATTACCACATTTCTATCTAGACTTTAGGCAGTGGCAGTTTGTTCTGTTTAATTTTGCACATTAGGGGGCCACCACCAAGAGCCTCAAGAATGGTACAATCCTCATGTCAAGGAACGCAGCAGGCTATAAAAAAGGTTGGGGAAATTACTTTTAAAAAGAAGTGTTTGCTCATTACTAGTTACTTCCTTACAAAGTAATCCCTCACTTTGCTTAGTTACTCTCTATGGAAAGCAGCTTTTTACGTTACATTGTTACATTACATTTATGTTGCTTGGCTTTGGGCAGAACCCCATCTCATTTCCTAAATGTGTAGACCTACATAAAGTTCTACTGTGGAGAATATAATAGGTATTTCTTTTGTGCTCTTTATTATAAACAGATGCCACAAACAGAGCACTTGACGAGAAAATAATACAAACATCAATTCCAAATCAATAACAGGAACTCGAAAAAAGTAGTTGCGTCACTTTAACACACAACACTGGCTATAAATATATTAAATGCTGTGTGCTGACTTGCTGCTGATTATTTCACAAGTTCCATGTGAACTCTGAAAACCAGTATAGCTATACTGTATATGTGTCCAATTAATATCAGGTTAGCATAAAATTTAACTGTTGGGAATTTACTAGGGTTGGGCAGTATCACAGAATTATATTGTTAGCGTGACATGAGATTAAATGTTGTTTTAGAATCATAATATCATGATGTGGCCTGTTCCTGATTTCAAAGGCTGTGTTACAGGATGTAATTTTCTGAACTAACCAGACTGTTTTTGGCTGTTCTATTATTTGCCTTTAACCCACTGTGTCATTATATCAACATTACTGATGATTATTAATCAGAAACTTCACTGTGTAAATATTTTGTGAAGATATTTGGTCAAATAAATCATGATTGATTTTATTCTTAGTGTTTATTTAAGATTACCGTGATAAATATCAGAAATTATCCCTAAACTTTACTGATGTGATTTCTGTTTGAGTAGTCATTATTGTATACTTCAATCATTATTACAGTAATATAGTAATTACAGTGTTATATTGCTGTGCTAGACATTGGTAACACACAATACTTTAATCTGAGGACAGGACTAATGTTATGTTTGTTGCCACTCTAATGGCTGACCTTTGTCCCAGTGCCTCCATGATATCAGTGCTGAGTTGTCCTGGTGGTCTGACTTCAGCAGCCAATAGAGAGGCAGCCCAGTGTTTATTGTCTACGATTATCTATGGATAAAATTGCTGTTGTGGAGATATGCACCAATCTCGAAATAAAGCAGATATCCTGTAAGATGCATATACATGTCTTTATCTGCCTAGTCTTAAAACCTTTTAGACCTGATAACATATCTTGTGGTTGCACAGATATACTTCTTAGCTTACCCTAGACAGCTCAATCAATCCGTTTTTTTTCTTTCCACAACTAGAGCTTCAGAATCTCAGGTAGGTATTCCTTAGTCTCCAGAGTTGTCATTTTCCACTTGTACATACTCACTAAAGGGTACAGGGTAATCTGACCGGGTACATAGGTGTTCAAAATGACCAAGTATCTACTCTATGAATGTATGTCTCTTATCCAGTGTAAATAATCCAAACTATTAACAGTATGTTTAAGTTATATATTGCTCCTTGTATGTTCCTCACCAACAAGAGTGAAATTGTAATTAATGTTATGTAATGGTGGTGGTTTATGGTTTTAAGGTTGGACATGTCTTCTTTTATATTGATACTCAAATGAATATATATGGATCAAAATTTTCATTTCTTAGTAATAATGTGTGAGTTGCTCTACTGGAATTTGTAACACTGACTTACTCTTTCCCTCATCTTCCTTTTTGTTTGACCCTTTTTCCGCCATTTTCTCTCCACAGGGTGTTGCTGGCAGCAACTCCATCGCCTGTGGTGTTCTGCCATAATGATGTTCAGGAAGGTAAAAAAAAACCTCTCCATCCCATAAGGTTTCTCCTTAAACTCTCACACTTCTCATATGGACTGATTGATCTGACCTCTGCCTCCACTTTCAGATTTCCTAGAAGAGTGTTTTCAGTGTTACATAAGTCACAGGAAGGGAGACTCGGATATAGTTATTAATAGGGACAGCACATGTTCATATGCATCAACTTATGTGTTACAATGAGCCACTGAAGTACATAACATGGCACTTACAGATTCAGATTTCTAGTTGTAGGGAATGTCTCAGTCAACTACCTAAACTGAATATGATATAGCCAAAAGTATGTGTGCACCCAAACATTATATGGCCGTGATGTACATAATTATGGCCGCAGTAATTTCCTCAGCTACAGTAGCACTGACAATGTCCAATTTAATTCCAAAGGTATTCACGGGGCACACCAAGAGTCTCTGCATTTAACATAATTCAAAATAGGATTTGAAGAAACATGAAAAGGTGCTGTTGCCAAACTGTTAACCACAGACTTGGAAGCATTGTCTTCTAAAATATTGTATTAAGCATTATGATTTATCATAATTGGAACAGTCTGTTTCAGTTGATCCAATTTGTTTTCTTGCCTCAATGAATGCAGCATGCTGTGTGTTTGTGTGCCAGTGTGTCAGATCTGGCAACCTCAGGTGTTGAAATGGGAGTCAGTCTGATCTCATAGAAATACATGAAATAAATACGACCTCTTTAACACTGTATAACGTAGGTTGAATGGGCAGTGGGCCAAATCACACAGGGCAAACTATAGACAGAATATCAAAGAAGAACGCAATGTCTGTAGTGTTTAATTCGTAGAAGCCAATATTTCAACTTAACAACCCTTGTACATTGTCTCTGATACAAATAAACTTATTAAATTAAGTATGTACCCTTAATCTTTGATAATAGCCATTTTATGAATTACTCTGCAGTAATTACAAGGTGTGAATCATCAGTGTGGAGGATTTTGTTTTTTCACTTCTTATTTTGTCATTCCAGGTAACATTTTGATCCTGGACGATAGGGACCACACCTCAACAGACAAACTCATGCTGATAGATTTTGAGTACAGCAGTTACAACTACAGGTGAGTTGTGAATTTTTAGTTTTTTTTAAAGGGATTAATTTTTTATTTTTTTTAATCTGGAAATCTTACATCTCAAATTGTGCCTTGAGATATTCTGTATTTCTTTCTGTTTAGGGGTTTTGATTTTGGGAACCATTTCTGTGAGTGGATGTATAATTACACTTATGACCAGTGGCCCTTCTACAAAGCCACACCAGAGGACTATCCCACCAGAGAGCAGCAGGTCAGTCTAAATAACTTGATAGTCACTTGTAGTCTAAGAGAGACTGTCTCTCTTTGTCTTACTATGCCTTAAGGAAGACTGATTAGATTACTAAAATTAGAGTAAATTATACGCAAATTAAAATTCATTTTTCACCTACTGGTACATATGCTTATAACAGAATACCTTGTAAATTGGAAAATTAATTGATAAATGTAAGTGCTCACATAGTCGTTACAACTAGAAACCTGAAAAAATGTTTTTCTGTAAATTTACATGCAGCATCAATGATCTTTTAAGGCAGTGCCCACAATTCACTATTTAGTATTGTTCTCCTCAGTCATTTCCTGAGTGTCAGATAGATGATGTTGTGTCCTCATACTGCCTCCTCTTGGTACTACTTGGTAATGCAAGTCTGAGTTCAAGACAAAGCTGTGTACATCAAATCCAATTAATAAATTTAGTTGTTTTTTCATTTTTCATGGAAGTCAATTTATGTGTTATGTAAGTTAAATCTTGATTTGAACATGATTGTTTTTGTTACAAGGACTGCTGCAAAAATCTTTCTGGTGCATATTAGAACTCCATTACAATGTCCCACTATTGTTGGCATCATATAACATTGAAATTTTGATCAAAGAGTTTTAATTAATGAATTAATTAAATAGTCATAGGGAATGTTTTAGTGAAACAAGCTGAAAAGTACTTTTGAGTATTGCACCTCTAAAGATAATCAAACATGAAAATAAAATAAATGTATATAAAATACAAAAATATTACATGTAGTGCAGCAAAGCTAAAATGAGTATTGCTCTATATTGCAGCTTCTTTTTATCAGAAGTTATTTGGCAGAACAGAGAAGACACTCAACAACAGACCAGACACAGATTGAAGAGGACATGATAATAGAGGCTAACAGGTAATGTGTGGTGTTATGAAAAATTACACCATTAAAATGACTCTGACTCAGCAATAACCTTTATTTTGTTGTCATCGCTTTTTGTTTCAACTTACAGGTATGCATTAGCATCACACTTCCTCTGGGGTTTGTGGTCCATCATTCAAGCAAAGATATCCAAGATTGAATTTGGATATATGGTAAGGATGCATTTGCGTGCATTACCGGTATTTATTGCACACATTCTTTACTCTACAATATTTATTTAGTGTTGAATTTTAAGTATACATTCCTCACAGTGAACCATATTGTTTTGCAGGACTATGCCCAGTGCCGGTTTGATGCCTACTTCAAGCAAAAAAAGCTCTTCTCTTAAATTCCATCTCAGTCAGAATGTATTGTACTGTCCTTTTGATCTGTCCATATCATTCTTCAAGCTCACCTCATCTTTTTATTGGAAGTTTTTTTTTTTTTTTTAAGCTGTTATTGAAACTCTTCTCCTATGCAGCTCTGCCTTCGACAAGCCGTGTTAGGTAAAAGATGGCTTTTGAATCTCATCTGTAAACAATTTTTTTTTAAATTTAGGCACCTTTTCCCATATTGCTAAATCTAGCTATAGCTGGTATAGTTCATTGAAAGTTATTTTTCATTTAAGGGGCAGAGTCAATGTGACGTTCAGCTATTTAGTTATTTTATATCACCCATTTTTTTAGATGGACTCACTTCTTTGGACCACTTTTTGTCACTGCCATTGTTAGTTCTACAGTTGGTCTCTCTGCACGTTATGGGTCAATCATGGCGTGTGCTGGTTGCTAGAGAAATCATGTTTTTTTTTAATGTCAGTGTATGAATCTTGCTATAAGATTCATTTTGGTTTACTAATCCAATGATAGAGAGTTCAACGTGGAAGCCTTTTGTATAATTCTTTGCTTTAGTGTTTCTAGTCATTCTACCTCACTACTCTCCTCTGTTCAGTCTCTATAGTTCTGTGTAGTTATCATAAGGGCTAATTGTCTCATGTGTTGCAGGTAGTTTTACTGAAGAGCATGCAAAAAGTACTGCCTGCAAACTACTGTTAAAGTTCTGTAAAGTATCCCTACATCATAATAACGCAAGGGTTATTCTAATAACTATCCTAACACTGTACTTAACAAAACGTTTATTGAATTATTAGAACATTTTCGAACTTTAAAGAATTTAAAGATAAACTGTAAATGTGAAACAATTTGTATGAATCCTTTTGTGACTCAAGGGATCTGTGCAAAGCCTGAAAATTACTTGATGGTTACCAGACTTCTGTAGCCCATTCCTCATCTCTGCTTAAGGCTAGTGCCGGTAGTCAGGTTGCATTGTGGGTACTGAAGGTATCCAGTTTTGACAAGAAAGGAATGTGCAGAGAAAAAGACAATATATACCTGGTTCTACTGCATTGATTATGAGAATAGCATCCTTTTACTGACAATGTTTATAGAAATACAATCTGATTCCAGTGGTGTACTCTCAAGCCAGTACTATTTCACCATTTAAATATGAATTTTAAACATGCATTTCTGCTTTACCTTGAACTGTCCGCCCAGCTTGTTTTACCTATTGGTTATCTATTTATGATTCTTTGTTGAAGTTATTCTGATGTGTTTTTCAGACATTTTTTTTGTTTACCCTTTTTCCAAGAATCATAACTTGAAATATGTAAACATCTGATATTTATACATGTGGGATTAGGTTAACTGAAAAGGCACATTGCAAAAAAATCCAACAAATAAATTTGTTGGATTAAATTCATACAGCTACTTTCTTTACTTTTTAGCAACAATTGAACATTTGTGTTTTTGTTTTTCATTTCCTATGTTGTAGGTTCTTTTTTTATTCTTGTTAGACTGCTAAATGCACTGCCATTCATTAATGTGTCAGTATTCTTGTTTTACACATAGCTACATCAGTTTATTCATGAGAAGATGCTAGAAATGTTTTAACCAAGCCTAATTGACTACCTGTAGATATTATTTAAAGCACTATTGGTCCAGCTTAGCTTCATTAAATCTTATTGTACCTTTCTCTATTTTTGGTCCTCTTTGCACTACTAAAATATAATTTAAAGTTAATAAATATACATGCTTAGAACCTGTCCCAATGTTCTTTTGTCCAGTGTCTGTCTCTTCCTAAATCTTGAAGGATATTTTTACAAATTGATACAGTTCACGACACATAAAGTTACTGTCACCTTACGGCAAAGTAATTTGAGTGCTCTATGATGACGTTTGGAGCAGAGTGAGGAAGGCCATGTTTCATCCCTGAGGGCTGACTGTTGTCCCACCTCCATGTGCCAAAAATAGATCAGCCCAAAAGAACCACACTGCTCAGAGATAGAGGGACACTTATGAATCGACTGGATATTTTACAGAACAAAAGGAAACTGACTTTGAAGATTTAGCCTTGTGGTGTTCTAACCCTTTTTTATATAACTTGTTTCAATTGGTATGTGATCTTACATCTTGTCTCTCAGCTGTTTATGTAGTAAAAGTGCACGTGACTATGAGACTGAGACGGGGAAAAGACGGGCCGGTGGTGTAAGAACTAAACTGACCTTTCTGTCTCCTATTAAGTGTATTTCCCATTGCTGTAGCTGTTTGGAATTTATGGAATTTTCATTCAGGGCATCAGGAACAGACAGTATTAAAATTAAATCTGGATCCAAACACCACTTTCTGTCAGATGAATCCTTTCAGGCAGTTTTTTATGACACTCTTTGAGTGGATATGTGTATGGCTGAAATATGGTCTTATGAGACTTTGTGGAGCTTTCCCAATAGTTAATACTTGGATAACATCCCCAGATATAACAGATTGTGCACCATGCCAAACAGATTCAGACAAGTGGAAAACCAGTGAGGCACTCCGTACATATAACCTTGCAGATGGAGGCGAAGCTGTGGTTACAGTCCAAACCAGCTTATGTGCATTCCATGTAAGTAAAACCTCAGTTTAAGTTATTCAAAAACTACCTGGAGGCCATAACAAACTTGGTTTAATAATTATTTTTTTAAGGTGGATCTTGGAAAACTTTCAGAGTGCAGTGAATACTTTCGAGCCTTGTCCCAGTCCAGAATGAGAGAGACCTCAGAGAGCCTCATCTACCTGGACCATGTGTCATCATCCATCTTCTACAATTTCCTTGAGTTTTCCTTCTACAATAGGTTTAAAGTCCCCCATGAGGAGCTGGGTTCACACATCCAGGTATAAAAACTTCCCATTTCAATGTCTATTTATTCCTAAACCGCGTTACATGTTTTAATTTGCAAATGCAATGCTGTGATAATTTCAAAACCAACTTATCATGCTTTGTTTTCTTTACTTGTGTCTTTGGAGGTCAGCAGCTACCTCTTGGCAGAGGCTTTCCTCTCAAAGTGTCTGTCCGTCCTAGCAGACAAACTCAGGCCAGATAATTGTTTGTCCTATCTGAGTCTGGCTCAGAAGATCTGCTGTGCTGAGCTGAAGATGACGGTTTTCACCTATCTGAGTAGAAATATGCTGGAGCTGCCTCCTATCATTAGGTAGAAAATAATTAATTGTATAACGACATAACATGGCTTCATGTTTCTCTCTCTTGTCACTAAAACAGATTAATTTATGAATTAGGTGTCTCAGTGATGAAGAAAAGGATGAACTTGTCCTCCTGAGAACACAAGGTGATGCATGTCTCTGCAGTCTTAGGAAAGAGAACCTGACAACTTGGAATGACCCAGAAACAGAACAGGCTCGACATATCTTCACCTTGAAAGGATCAGAGGAAAGTGGGTATTGGCATCCAGTTGCAGAATTTCCTTTCAGGGCTGATAAGTGGTGCTTCACTGCGGTGGTCCTGTATAATTACCTGTACATCATAGGAGGCCACAGGCATCGTGTGAGGAGAGGGTGGGAGTTCAAACTAGCTTCCTTTAGGTATAATCCATTCACTCAGACATGGGTCACCACAGCTCCTCTGATTAAGGTAAGCTGCCTCAATCAAGTAATCATCCTTCATCATTCAAGCTTGTGAATCAAATTGATGACCTTTCTGTTTGTCTTAGTCCAAATAAAAAAACATTGCCTGGCCTTCTTCGGTCATTTTCATAACACTGATGAAAACTGTCAGCATCTATCACATCTACAGCACAGAAGGCATTTCAGTGCAGTGGCCTGTGAAGGCTGTATTTATGCTGTAGGAGGCTGGTACCTGGACTCCCTGGTGACTCCAGACTCTAGCACAGCTCTCTATACAGCTGTAGAATGCTATGATCCATGGGAGGACACATGGAGGTTTGTGTCCGCTTTGTCAGTATGGTACAGCTGTTTTTTTTATATTGTTTTCAACATTGTTTTCTAATGTTGGTATCCTAGTAATTTGATATAATTTTTCTTTAGGTTTGTCTCCTCATTGCCACTCACTGACTTCCAGTTCACCATGTCCTTGTCCCATGATGTGCCCCTTGCTACCAGTCTTGGACATTATCTCTATGTGTTGGGGAGCATCCAGAGGACTGGTGAGAAACTGCTACTTCAGTACAATACAAGGCAAGGTAAACCAGCACAGCACAGACATGTTTAATAAAAGGACATATTCAAATAGGCTCATCTTAACATATAAAAAACGGTCCTCCTGAATTCTCAATCCTTTAGACCTGTGGTCTGAACTGCTTCCCACCCTCACCAAGGCTGATGCAGACCTCCCAACTCTTTACTTCTTGGGTGCCACTGACAGGCTACTTGTGTTTGGTGGGAATAACTCAGATAATGTGGTGACATCATTTTGTGTACAGTCACAGAAATGGGGACAGGTATGTATGATAAGAACAGACTGATTTTGTCAATGTAAAATCCATAACTACTCCCTCAAATTTAGAAACATCTAAGTTATCTACTGTGGATCTGAAGTGCATTGTTTTTCCTCCAGGTGCACAGAGTTGAGAAAGTGGCATTTGCAGGGCAGGGGACAATTGCAGATGACCAGCTCATGATGCCAAGTATAGAGTACAACACTGTTGCAAAGATGGATCTCCAATCTTTTGACCTCGGAGCCCTTCCTCCTCCGCCCATCTCCATCTGCTATGAGGCTGTCTTTTATCTTTACTTCTGATGTTACAATTAGAGCTAAAAAGGCTATGACCAAAAGTCCATAGTCAAATCAATTGCCATCTTGTCATCTTTTATATATTACCCCTGTGGTTATCCAGTGCATATGTTTAAAATTAGTCACAGACAACACCAAGGACTTTGATTCAAAGAAGTGAGATACCCTGAATATTAACAAGTTATTAGACGTTACAGGCTACTCTTAAGTTAACGATCTAATCAGAGAGCCACGACTGCTCCACCAGCAATATGTTTATGACTTATTTGTTGAATGTTAATGTTGTTTAATAAAATGCATTTCTCCTTCTATTGACATTGCTGGATCTTTAAGTTTTGATGATACATGTATAACCTAAACTCAATGATTTCCAAAAACATCACTACAAGACAACCCCATCAGGTACATTTTTAGATTTCAGTGCAGTCATTAAAGGCATGACACTAAAGTCTGCAGATAATTTTATCCACATGCAACGAGTTGGCTGCTGTCATTCTTATTATGCTGTGACTTTTAAAAAAATGTTATTGCTATTGTTTTCATTCATTCTTAGGTTGAACTATAACTGCAGGAGATGTGGTTAAATAGCAGAGACTGCAGAGCACACGAGGTTAGGCTCTGTCTGTGTTTGGTGTCTTGTTACAAAAAGAAACATGTCATGGGTGTGTNAGAGAGAGAGAGAGAGAGAGAGAGAGAGAGAGAGAGAGAGAGAGAGAGAGTTGTTTTGAAAATGGGAATGGAGGGACGGAGGGAGTGTTGGATATCACAGGGGACGACAGCTCTGATCTCACTACCTGACTAAAGCTACTTCAAGGGCACTGGAGTCACACAGCGCACACAAGCCTGAGCACAGAGGAATTTTAAAGCCTCACTGACACAAACCAAAGTCACAACCTTCCTTGGCCTAAGCGGATTTTACTGACTCTGGTCTGACAAAGGTAATGTATGACTCTGCCTCATATTTGTAGTTATTATCAATATCTGCATGGTGTGTTGGCTACAAGAATTCTTAACTGCTGATTATTATGTGCATTTCTTAAAACTTTATGATGTAAGTGCATCAGAATATAATAAATTAGGGCTAAAACGCTAACCTGATGACATTGCAGGCTGTTGCTGTCATTGCATTAGTTAAGCTATGGTTGTAAAAAATCATATTAAAATCATTATGATGAAGAAATTCTTTGACAAAGTGCAACAATAGATTTGAACTCTTGGGTTTTGAAAGGATCTAAAGAAATAAAGACCTACTTCACACAGTATTTTGTAATAGCAGAGGGCATAGCTGTCATTTGTTGGTTGTGTTTACATATTCATGCCCATCTGAGGTCTGTGTACATGCTCAGTTGGTGCACTGCTATATCTGGCCAATGAACTTTGTCCCACTTGGTGACTGTTCAGTCATATGACATGGAAAAAGAAATCCTAAACCTGTCACTCTGGCCAGTACATGGAGTGGTTTGTGAACTCCATGAGCACAAATGTTATTGTTTGGGCCACTGTATTTAAAAGACAAGTGTAAAAGGCTGTATAAAAAACAAAAAACAAAAAAAACAATGAGGATATATGAAAATGCACATTAGATTCCTTTGGAGGTAATTCAGTAAATTATAAAAATTATAAATTATTATAAATTATAAGTCAAGTATATTGTTGGCATGGTAACTGTAAATCAAACAATGAAATACTAGGAACACTTCACAATAACAGTACATTAATTAACTTAATAGAGTAATGAGATAATTAATATTTATAATTAACACCTAATAAGTAAATAAACAGTTAATAAAGAGTTGACTAATGTAATCATTCACTAATGTTATGTTCACTAATTTTTGTTAATATGGTGATAAGAATTAAATAATAATTAATGCCATAATAAGAATTAGGAAACCATTAACTAACAAATGTCTCTTGTTAACATTTATTAAGGGTTAACATGTAATATTAGTAAATGTTTAATAAATAATGTTAACTGACATGTATGCCATGAAATTCATAGCTGTGCCATTAAAAGAAAAGTATTACATTCATACATAAATACATGGGTTAATGACATGATGCAACCCAATGTCATAACTGATATTTTTCATAAAATTCTGAAAATATACAGAAAGATAAATGTGAATTCAAATTTGGAACAGATATAATCCACTCCAAAAATTGTTACATAAACATAATTATTTGTATGAGTACACAAAAATATACTATAGGTTGTTCTCACAGTATCTCATATTTATCGCTCTTTTGTGGTCACACAATTTTCAAAAACATGAATCTCCAATTTAAACATTTTTACAGCTAGCTTATGTATGGTGCAAATGTATTTCAAATAACATAAAACTAAGAAAAATACAAAATATACATTTAAATAAAGCTGATGGCATCACTGGCATCAAACATGGAAGGTAATTCCCTGTCAGAATTAGGGAACACATATTGGAAACACCAAACAATATGTTTCAATATGGTGCTGACCACGACAATGTCCTGGGTCCTTTACTGTTTTCAATGTATGTGTTGTGACTGGGATCCACCAACCAGCATGGCATGTCCACAAAACCAGATGACCCAAAAGCTCTGTCCAATCTAACTGAGTGTGTATCAGTCATTAATGAAATAAGATTGAGATCCTTTTATTTACATTCTGAGTTGTATTTTAAAGCCTATTTCAATTCATTGGCCAAGACTACCTTTTATTATTTGTGCAGTATAGTGAATATGAAACATCTACTGAGCCAGTCAGATTCTGGAAGTTAATATCGTGCTTTTGTTTTTGTTGTCTTGATTACAGCAATGGTCTACTGGCCTATCAAAAGCAAGCACTGCAAAACTATAGACTATTCAGAACAGAGCTTTTAGAATTGATTTCAAAGTCTTTAACTTCCCCCCTTTTAAATCATAGGCTCTGTATTACTTTATGATCCTCCATGTCCACTAAGATCCTCCACAGCCATTCTTTTAACTGTTTCCAAGGTCACCACTAAAATCTTTGGGGATGCTGCTTTTAGCCACAATGCCCCAAAATATGGAACACTCTGTTGTTAAATAATAAACTTGCTGACTCAGTGGATAATTTTGTATAAGAATAATTCTATTTAATGACTTTGTAAATGTGTTTTCATAAATAGTAACATTGATTTTCTCATTGTTCCTCTTGTCACTGAGTATGATTTTAAACTTGTAATTTTATTGTTTTGTTTTTACTGCTGAAGCATAGTGCATGAAGTTCATTCATTCATTCAGTATGGAATTATATTCATGACATGCAGCTTATGCAGAGGGAAAAAGGTTGTCTATCTACTCAGTGAAATTATTTTTAAATTTGTAAAGCAATTCTAAATAAAACAACAAAACTTTTATCAACATTCATAACTTCTACTGAAATGTAATGCCTTTTTTCTCTCTGTCATTCACAGTAATATTCAGAGATGGCTGAGGCGCATCAGGCAGTGGGCTTCCAGTTCACTGTGCGCCCAGATGGTGTTGACCTTAAACTAAGTCAAGAGGTAATCAAAAACATCTACCTGTCAGGGGTGACAGCATGGAGGAAGCGAGCCATACAATTCAAGGTACAATAACCAACATTTAACTTGACTTGTTTGATTTTAGTGATATACAATGATTAAGCAGAGGAGTAGATTATTATATATAATGGCATTTATTTTCACATTATGAACACAGATGAAGGAGATTCATCTTGCTGTGTTGTTTTTCATTCACAGAACAGTGTATTGACTGGAGTCTACCCTGCCAGTCCATCTAGTTGGCTGATTGTTGTGATTGCAATGATGAGTACCTTATATATTCGCATAGACCCCTCTCTAGGAATGATTGATGTCATCAAGGAAAATCTGCCACACAGGTTAGAAGTCCCTTGCATCATCATCTTGTCATTGTTTGTTGTGGTTCCGTTTTTGATATCTTTCTGGAGCATTAAATTACTTTGAGAATGTGTTTTAAAAATAAGTATGATTTCTGTTTGATTCTACCTTTAACTCTATGAGTCACAGTGTAACAAGGGCAGTGTTGTGCCTTTTCTGAGCAGAGACTGTATGTCAGTGCAGACCCGAGCAGTGCTGAGTGCCATCCTGTTTGCAACTGGGCTGTGGCTGTTCCTCATCTATCTGTTGAGATACACTCTGAAAGGTTTACTGTCCTACCATGGCTGGATTTTTGAATCCCATGGAAAAATGAGCTCATCCACCAAAATGTGGTTGGTATGTCAATTCTTCTGTCTTTTACTCACTCTGTTGATATCCGTGAGCCACTGAATTAACTTTATATTAATTAAATATTGTTTCTTTGTTCTCAGAGTCTGGTGAAGATGTTCTCTGGACGCAGACCACTGCTTTACAGCTTTCAGGCCTCCTTACCCAGACTCCCTGTGCCCAGTGTGGATGAAACAATTCAGAGGGTGTGTAATTACACCTTATTAACCCTTCATGGCCAGAAGCTTTAAAATGCACAACTGCATGTAGCCAAATACTTTCCTGAAATAAATAAATTCTAAATAAACGTGTGATTTTGACAGGGTATAAAAAGAGTTCTCAACTGTTTTAAGAAATTAATTATAATCTGATAGTCTTATTTATAGTCTGATACATTACTAATTAACATTGTCTGATAGTATATGACACCTATTAATTACAGTTTTATAAACTGCAATCCCATAGCAAACCTATTTGCATGCGATAATGTGTATGCTGATATCTAAACAAACACTTGACCACTGCTAATAACACAATGACTAACCATTTGTAATGTATGAACCCAATTCTAACCAGTGATACAATGCATGTAGCTTGCTAGACCAATACCATAGTGTCTAGTCATCAATATTATATTACACAAAGTGTTAGGTTAACAGTCAGACTCTGCTAGAAGTCCCTCCTCTATCCTAAATATCGCTCTCTGATTGGCTCTGGCGCTTTCCCCGCTGTTACTCCGTCTGCCTGCAAGGGGGTGGGGGTCGGTGAGTCACAAAAACAAAGACAAACAAAAAAAACCCAAACACAACGCTGTATATTAATGTCAGTAGCTATCTAGCTAGTTTAATACACTTTACACAGATTTTTTCATTAGACCCACAAGCCAAACAGTTTGGGAACCATTGGTTTAATCTAGCAATAAATAGTGTATGCTTGCTGCCAAAAGAGTAAGTTGAAACGTATAGTATTAGGACCTAAAGGGTGATAATACAGTCTGTATTTTCTATGCTTGTTATGCAGGCTTGCCTCTTGTCTTATTAGTTGCTTGAACTTATAAACATTACAGAATGCAGCTTCTCTTTAGGTATTCAGATCAATACTATTCTTTCACAATGCTGTTCTCTTGTCCTGACAACTCACACAATGTTTTTCCTACAGTACCTTGAATCAGTGCATCCTCTGCTGGACAGTGAAAAGTACAAGCAAATGGAAATTTTGGCCAATGACTTTAAAAATACCAAGGCAGCCCAGCTCCAGAGATATTTAATCCTAAAATCCTGGTGGGCAACAAATTATGTAAGTAGCATTTGAAGTATTGATATAATGATGTGGCTCAAATTCCGATGTGTCATGTCATGTAGTAAACTGCTATATTTTCTAGGTAAGTGACTGGTGGGAGGAGTACATCTACCTCAGGGGTAGGGGTCCTATCATGGTCAACAGTAACTTCTATATAATGGTAAGATAAACTATGCCTACATGGTTATACTAGTGGATTAGTAATGTTCATTTTTAAATACTGTATGATAATATAGAAATAATCAAATAATAAGAATTACAAAACAAAATATTCCTTTAATTCTTGAAACCTCACTTTTCAAATGCTTGTAACAAAAATAATATTTAAAGGAAATATGTCATGTTTTCTTTATGTGAAGGACCTCTTGTACATGACCCCAACACATCGGCAGGCTGCACGAGCAGGAAATGTGGTCCATGCAATGCTGCAGTACAGACGCAAACTGGAGCGTGGTGAACATGCACCGGTAATACTCACCACAACCAATAGCATTCTTACTACTTTTTTTTTTTAACTTTATCATCCAATTAGGTTGTAATTTTCACACTGTAAAATCATGTATGTAGTACATTTTCCTTCTCCTTTCCCACAAGTTTAAACTAAAAGATATTTTCCTCACTGAGTCTTAATCTTTTGTCTTCTCAGCTGAGGGCTTTGGGGACTGTTCCTATGTGCTCCACTCAGATGGAGAGGATATTTAACACCACCCGTATCCCTGGCATTGAAACAGGTAAGCAACTGTTTAGGTTTTTTGTTCAGACAATCTTAATCAATACTTAATCTTATAGGGTAGACATCTCCTGCTGTCTTAGGTTTAAGCTTTCCTATTTTGAACACACCTGTCATCAGTGGTGTTACAATGCATGTGTTCCATAAGCTGTTACTACATACCTAATTGAGATATGGCCAAAAAATCTCTGTCATGTGTGTCACTGTTGATTTATCATCTTGAGGATCAGTTCTTTCCCTCTCATTGTTTTCCTTTTTTTACACAATAGTTAGGGACCTCGCTACACAGTGGCGAGGCCCTATTGCTTCTGTAAGGATTATTTTGTTTTATTTTTCTTTCTGACTCTTGTTCCTTGCAGATTTTGTGCAGCACCTGACTGACCGTAAGCACCTTGTTGTCTATCACAAGGGCAGGTTCTTCCAGTTGTGGTTGTATACTGGAGGGCGCCACCTCTTACCCAGTGAACTTGAGACACAATTTCAGCGGATCCTCAATGATACATCAGAACCACAACTTGGAGAACTGAAATTAGCTGCCCTGACTGCAGGAAACAGGTATATACAGTACAAAGACACATAAGAGACATTCACTTAGATATATTCACATATCGACACAAAAGACCTGATAATGAAATTGTCTCTGGCATCCCCTTTTAGAATTCCGTGGGCACGGGCTCGGATTAAATATTTCAGCCAGGGAGTGAACAAAGTGTCCCTGGATGCCATTGAGTCAGCTGCCTTCTTCCTGGTGCTAGATGATGAACCACAGGGTTATGACCCTGCAAAGACCAATTCGCTTGACAGTTATGCCAAATCCCTGCTTCATGGAAAATGTTATGACAGGTAAGCAGAAAAGTCAGCCATTGAGTACAGCACTGGTTCAACTTTTAATAAGTGGTTTCCTTTATTAAAAAATGAAAGCATGTTTCTTTCTTTTCTTGCAGGTGGTTTGACAAGTCATTTTGCCTGATCTCTTATCCAAATGGAAAAATGGGTGTAAATGCTGAACATTCTTGGGCTGATGCACCAATTGTAGGACATATGTGGGAGGTATAAAATATTTACAGATATTGTTTGTTAAAGCAATGATTCAAAGCTTACAGGGTTTTTTAAGTTGACATTTTCTGTCTGTATTTCTGTAGTATGTCCTTGCAACAGACTGCTTACATCTTGGCTATACAGAGGAAGGACACTGTAAAGGAGATGTGAACAAGGGCCTGCCTCATCCCACTCGACTACAGTGGCAGATTCCAAAGGAGGTACAGTTGAGCCTAACACCATTTATTACTGTTGACCTGTTTGATTTTATCTTTATCATATGTTGCCATCACAAAACTTCTGTTCTCCCCTCTCTCAGTGCCAAGAAGTCATTGAGACTTCATACCTATCAGCTAAACATATAGCTGATGATGTGGACTTCCATGGCTATGTGTTTGCAGACTTTGGAAAAGGTCTGATCAAGAAGTGCAGGACCAGCCCTGATGCTTTTATTCAGCTGGCCTTGCAGCTGGCACAGTTCAGGGTAGGATTCAGGTTATCCTCTTGATTGTCAGTGGAATAACACTACTAACATTATTTCTCACTGTAGTCTTGTGAATATTCGATTGTATCACCCACTGCCACTAAATGATCTTAATCCATCTGCTTCATAGGATCAGGGAGTGTTCTGCCTCACATACGAGTCATCGATGACTCGTATGTTCAGAGATGGTCGGACTGAGACAGTACGTTCCTGCACCTCTGAGGCTGTTGCATTTGTCAGAGCTATGGAGGACACAGGTGCAACGGTAAACATAACACACAAAGATAAAAAAAAAAAAGAAAAACATTAAAAATCAGGGTATAAAAACATGAAACTACATATCTTCAGTAAAACAAGTTTTCAGTAAATAGTGTTTCTTGCAGAGTCATCCGACTTTGTACATATTTGATGTCAAATATTTGTGTTATCAGTTTCATAAAGTCTATTAGGAACACAATACCCCTGGGTATAAAAAGTCATTGTTAGTGGTCACACTGTCAGAGGGCACACTGTGCTGCTTAGGACTTGGTCAACAAGACCTACAATGGTGGAAATTCAGTGACATGGACTTAGAACCACCTGATACTCTGGCAGCAAACTGACAGGTTAATATAACACAAATAAGGTAAGTTGATATGAATTTCACAGGTATAGTATGTACAGGTCTGGATGCTGTTTTGTCATGAGAAAAAATATTCATACATTGACTATGTGTTTTTTTCTGTTTGTTTTTGTGATCAGAAAGCTCAGAGACTTGGACTGTTTCGAAAGGCAGCAGATAAGCATCAAAACATGTACCGTCTGGCCATGACTGGTTCCGGTATTGACCGTCACCTCTTCTGTCTCTACATAGTGTCCAAATATCTTGGTCTTGATTCACCATTTCTTACACAGGTCAGAGCCCTGATCATCGATCATCTCAGTATCATGTTTTGTGATTCAGATTGTTTTTTTTTTTGTTTTTTTTTTTACCTATCATCAACTTTCTACTTTGTAATGTCCCTTTTCCATTACAACATTCAATGCTATTGTTTAGGTGCTTTCAGAGCCATGGAAGCTGTCCACTAGCCAGACTCCTCAGCAGCAGCTCAACTTAGTTGACATCAACAAGTTCCCTAAATATGTGGGTGCAGGTGGTGGATTTGGCCCAGTGAGTTCAATCATTTTATTTGGAGACAGTTATAGCATTTCACCCTGTTCTTTTGTTTAACCCTTTTGTTATCTGCTAGGGCTACATGCAGTGAAATAATAGCATCCTGTCTACCCTTAGGTGGCTGATGATGGTTATGGTGTGTCTTATATTATTGTTGGAGAAAACCTCATCACATTCCACATCTCCAGCAAGTTTTCCTGTCCTGACACAGTAAGAACAGTGCATATTACTGATCTATGTACCTTTTATGCAATCTTTCAAAAACTCATTACTATTTTAGTATGTCTCTTTCCCATTATTTCCTCTCTTTGTCACATTCAGGACTCGTGTCGATTTGGTCAGCACATTCAGAAGGCCATGATTGACATCCAAGCACTTTTCAAGCCTGAAAATGATAAGACAGCTGAGCATGTGAAGCATGTGCAGCTGGAAAATGGGAAAAAGCATGTATGACACAACCTGTGAGATTTACTGACTTTGGCTCACATACTGTAAAACTTGTCTGTCTTTGTCATGCTTCATTTGTAAATGGAAAACAACATTCAATAGATGTATAGATGGTTTATCAGATTATTACTCAATGGCTGACAGATACAATTGTGATTTTTATGCTTTCCTGGTGGGTCACAATATAGGAACACATCATTCCACTCTGTCAGACACAAGAAATTGTTACTCTAACTTATTTCTATTTATATTGTACTTCGTTTTGGTGCAGAGGGAACGATGTAATCTTTAATGGTGGGATGTTTAAATTTGCCATGGTTCAAATTTTGTGTCGGTATGTGAATATGAAACTTGTAAATATATCTGCCTGAGGAATTCACTGTTTGATAACTAATGCAGCTTGTTGGCAGTATTTATAAATTTGCTGTTACTCCAAAATAAAATGATTGTGCACTCATTACCTACAGATCACTACCATTATCTATACAGAAACAGAATTTCATGATTCTAACGACCTTACTGAAAAAAGTAAAATTCTATTAACCCTATAAATACATCAAAAATGGACACACACAACCAATATATCTTAAGAGAATTTTATTTTAAGAGGTGGTGTGGAGGTTATATCTTGTTCCTGATTTCCATATGAATATTTGCAGGACAAACAAAAAAAAAGACTTAAATTGGAAATTTCATTACAGTAAGTCAGATTCCTCTCAGAAACTGGCAACACTGAGTTAGCAAAACTAAATGCACCAGATCTTAAACAAAGGCAACAGGGAACAAACTCAGTACTTCTTGGCAAACTTCTTCTTCTTTTTTTTTTTTTTTTTAAGAGCTGCACACGTCTGATATCATAATTCAAATTCTATACATCATAATACCCTACATATAATAATCTATTGGGAACTCAGATGGCAAAAGGTTCCTGAGGGGTATGCAGATTTCTACTAGTGATTCATCTATGACATTCAGATCAAGGTGCAATAGATTAGCATCTATTTTTTTCTATAAAAAAAAAAAAAAAGAAAAAATCAATCTGCACTTTTATGATGTAAGCAGACGATGTCACATTATATTTAGCTTATTCAGATGAGTGCAGCTCCTGAATAGTGGGCAAGAACAAGCCATCTTCTATCTGAATATTTATTAGTTTAGGTAGACAATACAAAAAGTCAAAGTAATAAAAAAACAAACCATTCTGGTCATACGTAGTTTCTTTCAAGGCATCAGTTACAGCAATGAACTAAAACTAGGCTTTATAACTGTACAAAGTGAACAGACAAACAAAAACAACCATCACACGGCCCACTTGCTTGATGAGAGCAATTCTAAGAGCCAAAGAGGCAACAGACACCAGACTTCCTAAGATTCAAAATGAATCATCAGTATCAGATTATTGTCTTCATCTTCATCAGCCTCATACCAGAAGTGAACATATTTAACATAACAAAATACAACAGACACAAAAGGCAAATGGATTTGAATTATGCACTGTTTCTTACCAATTTTTGTCATGTGCATATTGTAGGTTGAGTCCACTGGGTGATGACATGCCACCTGGGCCACTGTGTGGGGCTGTTTTTCACATAGATACACGCCAACCCAGTCTTTTCTGTGTACATACTATTCTCTGTATATACTGTATTTCAACACTCTAGGATGGTTTTGTAGTTTATGTGTCTAAAAATCACTCAGCAGAGCTTTTGGGGTTCCGCTCTATGATGCAGGCAAAGAGGATTAAGAAGTTGCACCAGGAGTTGGGTTGACATTCTGGGTGGCAGCTTGTGGTGCCACCTCTATGATCCGTGGTTTGTCTATGATGCGAGCAGTGCGATTTCCTTTCTCTACAATCCCAATGATCCATGCTTGGTGGCCCTCACCATATTTTGGGGATTTGATCTCTGCACAGAAGCGGGCCGCCTGCTCCCGAGGCAGACAGATAAGTAGGCCTCCTGCAATGAAAGGAGATTTTTTTTTTTAAGGCTCAGTGACGATAAATTATTTTTTTAATGTGTGATGATGTCAGGAAGTGCTCAGATTTCTTACTGATGGATCAGGACTTCAGATATAGAGAACAAAAGTGACTGAATCTTTGTAGCTGTGTCCTACAGACTGTGAAACAGTCTTAGAAGCGTGCTGTTTCTTTAAAACAATATGCCATGTGCTACAAATTAATATAATTTAAAATAAATAATGGTAAGGGAGGTTAGATAGACAAAAATAGACTCATGCAAACACACACACCTGACGTTTCAGGGCAAGTGCCGTGCATTAGTCCAAACATGTTCCCACAGGCCTTTGACACTGCAGCCATCTTGGCGAGCACTGGGAGGTTGTGGATGACAAATGACACCTCACTTCGCTGTTGTCGTGCCAAAGTCTGAGCGTGGCCAAGGATGCCAAACCCTGTGATATCGGTGGCTGCGTGAGCATTGAAGGTGTGCATAAGACCAGCAGCTGTATGGGAAGACAGAGAGGAAGAAGACTTAGGCCTGGCGTTATGCTTGACAAGAACAAGTTTACACAAAACAGCCATCATAAAATAATGGCAAGATAATCTTTAAAATATCTATGAAAGTTTGAATGAATGAATGAATGAAAATAACACCTGGTATCATATGTGATTATCTATATGATCTATACATGGAAAAAGAGAACCATCTAATGCATACAAAAATAATCAGTGAGACCCCATGTATACCCAGCACTCAAACATTTCCATCCACCTTTCCATGAGTTCCAGTTTTTATAGTAAATATGATGCTATAGACAAATTATCTTTTAATGTTTAATGTTGTTTAAAATATTAAGTTAGCCCAAGTTTTCTTCAGCAGTAGAGCTCAAATACCAAAGCTGCAGCAGTAGGTAAGATAAAAAAGATAACTTGACACATTCATACAGCTTTTACCTGTCCTGTTGAGCCGAGCCATGTTCATCATTGCTTCATGATAAGCCAGTTCTACATCTTCTTGGGTTACCACTAACTTGATCTTGTTCCACTTCTCAGGCTGAAAGGTGAAGAGAATATAAAGAATCAGTGATGTCAATGTTTATCCTAAACAAGAGGTGTTCTCATTATGTATGATGTGAACCATTTTTGACAAAATAGGTAGTAGTTATAAAGAGGCAAACTTACAATATCTAACCACTGGTGTACTGCAACAGCCACTTGTGTCCCTAATGGCTTGGTCAACACCAACACGTCTCCTGGTACTGCATTGTCTGGCCTGAGAAATATCACACACATCGTGTTTTTTTGTGTTACAACAAAATTATATGTTTATTGAAACAGCTTTGAGCAACACAGATAAGGAATATGTTTCAGAAATGCATCCTTACATGATAAATTCATTGGGCTGGCAGACTGTTGTTGCAACACCCCCCATCACCACCCAGGGGTTGAGCACTGTCTGTCCTCCTGTTACAGATGTGCCTGCCTCTTCTGATGCATCCTTGAAACCCTGGATGATCAGTGGCATGACTTTGTCTCTCTCCTGTAAAGACCCAGGGTAATCAGAAGCAGAGAGCACAACAGGATATCATTCATCAGTGCTGGGTGGTACACCAGTTCACACAGAAACCGGTATTTATTTATCTTTATTATATGAATTTTTCATATACTGCAAGATCTGTTATTATTGTAAACAATGTTTTGGAGTTTGGCGCAGCAGGACACTTGATTGGGGACCCTTTTAACTGCTGCGCTGCCAAAACCAATGCTTATTATTATTTTTAAAAAAAACAGAACATTGGTCAAATATATTCAACAATGAAGGCAGGCAATTTACTCTCATAAAACATGCATGTGTGTGTTAGCGGCCTGTGTATCAGTAAAAGATAACACATTATTGTAGATTGCCTGTGTGGTATGCAGAGGTGCCTATATGGTATGAAGAGGTTGCAAAAGTTAAAAAGATAGGCTACTTGTTAATCGCAATGGGATTGTGGCCGAGCACAATGCAAGTGATCATTCATACTTGTAACTATGCAAGTGGAGCAGCTGCAGGACAGATTTGGTTTAACTGACTGGCTTAGAAATTGGCGAATGTCTTACTGAATTTCTCTGCTTTACATTATGAAGATTTGAAAAATATCACTTGTATGAGGATCACAATCAAAGACAAACTCAGCATTTCATAATTCTGGTAGTAGTGGTGCAGCAGTAGTAGTCCATGCAGCACACTGGATGCAAACTAAACGTTAGCCTGAAGTCTATTCATTTTAATGTTGATGGACATAAATTGTGTTATTTTTTATATAAATAATGCTCAAAAAGGTAAGATTAGGAACCCATATATGCATTAAATATGCATAATGTCTCACTGTTGCATTTAGTGTTGCTTGATGTACAGCGCTTAATTAATATTATGCCTTTTAAAAAGACATTTATGTCCCAGCATTCCAGGGAAAAGAGGCTTATTTTCCTGTGAATTTAAGTGTCTTATTAAAGTTGTTATTTTGTCTTATTTTATGTAAAAAAAACAAAACAAAAAAAACGCTATGCACACTAAATACTGCTGTAAAATTTTTGAAAAATACAGTGATGAAAGTTTTTAGTCATACCATCCATCACATTGTTCTTTTATTAAAACAACAAGAACCTTATTGTGTGTGATATTATGTTTGTTATACCACTAACACGAGAGCTAAAAGTGAAACATCAACTCTTACCTTCTCTGACATTTTGTTGCTCACTCCCAGAAGCATTAACATGTTGTCACACTCTGTCACTCCCATGGCATACAGGTCACTTAGAACATTGGCACATGCAATTCTTCCCTATGGAACAGAAATGCTAAATATTAAATGCGGGCTGGCATGTAACAGACTATCAAACCTAAAAATGCAGATAAACAAAGAATTATTACAGCAACACCCTTTAATCTGTCACTTGTATATATAATTAAGAAGACCACATTGTGGTAAACAATTATAAAAGAAGAGATTCATACCATCATGTAGGGATCATCCACTATAGGGTAGATATAATCTGTTGTCTGGACAAGTGAAAGGCCTCCATGTCTGAGAGGGATCACACAGGTGTCCATTCCTATGCCTTCAAAATAATTTTGTAGACAATTAAGTTCCATTGGCGTATGTGTGACATGGTAATAGACAAACAAATCCTGAGCAAAAGAACAGTCAGAAAGCTTCAGGTTGCACAGACTTTGGATATCAGGCTTTTAGGCTGTTCATTTAAGAACGAAGTTCAAGGTTTGACTTAATACTTAAAGAATAATTTTGTATCCTGGTGTTCTTCTTAGTGCCATTCATGCAAGACACCATAAAACAGAGTCGTCACTGTTAGGTCATTTGGGGTTAATGTATAATACAGACTTTCATATTTCAAATGCCAGCAAAAAGCTGCTTTCAACCACTGTAGAGAATAAACTTCTCTATTATAACCATTGGCAGTATATAAATATGCACAGCTCCCCAAAAGTGAAGCCAAAATATCTCTACTACCTCCTGGTTGCTGGCTGCAGTGTGGGTCACAAATCCTGCCCCTTTGTCATGGGCTAACCAAAAAAATAAAAAAAATAAATCAAAGTACATATCAAATAAAATTTTCCCTTAAGATGATTTCTGTCATTTTAGGTAGTTATTACACTTATCACAGTGCTGTTTGTCCAAATGCTAATTTTTCCTGATAAGTTTGTCTTTAATTAGGTAGTTGACAACATAAAAAGGGGGGTGACATGTTACAGTAATACAGTACTATTTAAGGCTTATAATTACCTAATCGAGGCATGACTGCTCCCAGGAACTGTTCATCCTCTTGATAGTGGTTCTCTTGTAGGGTTTCTAGCAACTTCTGTAAAACCTCTTGGGGGACCTGTGGCCAAAAACAATTATTTCCACACAATTTCATTAGCTGTGATGCTTAATAATTAGTAAAATTATACAAAGACAATGATGGATTCAAGACAAATTTTAGTAAGAAACAACCTTGCAGCCTGTGCCCTTGAGCTCAGCAAAGCGTGTGAGCCTGAAGTTCTTGTCCAGCTCATAGCTCTCCGGGTTAAAGGACTCCCTCACGGACATGTCTGTAGAAAGTCTGGGTCCTCACCACTAGAAGCACCACAAAGACCATAGGAATCATATGAGACACTGTCAAAATTATGTGACTTTGTCAGAGTTGAATCAACACTTAATGACACTTATTGGATGCAAAGATTTTATATTTTCTCAATAATTTAATCTATAGAATGTCAGAAAATGGTAAACGACGACCAAAAACCGAAATATACTTTATAACTAAGTTAAAAAAACATTCACATTTGAGAAGCATGAAGCAATGTTTTGAAAACACAATATTAGGTACTGTAATTACAGTCATGAACATTAGTTTATTTTTATACCACTCTAAAGAGTCTGTATGAGTAAGTGCACTGAAACCACTGATACTGTATGAATTAAGAATACATGCAAGCAATTCATAGATTTTTAGGCACAAGATTTAATAATTTCTGTCACTTGAGACAAAGGCATATTGCTAGGGATTACTGTGTACACAAATGAATGATACTTGCTGCAAAAATTACAAAGCACCATATTCAGGAGAGCAATAACATCTCTCTGACGCACAAACCCACCACTGGCAACATGAAACTTCTCAATGAGTTTAATGAATTTAGTTTACATTGAGTATCAACTGAATGGCGTGGTTTAACATGGAAATCTGACACATTTGACCACCTAACACAAATGCCAGCTGAGACACTGGTTACTTATGACCTCATTTGTTGTAGTTTTTTAATGTTAGTGCAAAAGTAAGTCACTGAGGGGGGCCTCGGTTAGGACCCTGGTGGGAGTGTTCAAGAGAAAAACTACTGCCAAGTTCATTCAACCCTTAGCCACTGGCTAACAATATTAACAAGGACCAGGGGTTAGACTCTATTCAGTGCTATATACACAACAATATAACTACTACAGCCTCTACTTTAACACAAACACTGATGAACACATCTTTCATGTTGGTTGGTTGTTTTGCTGCAGATGCATTTTTCGTTTCCGTGCTAGCCCTTATTAGCCGGCGCTGATCCATGCGTGAGGTGATGAGCATCAGCAGCTCTGTGCAACAAAGAGCCGAGAGCCCCACTTTACCAGCTGTAACCCTAAAACGTCTAAAAAGCACGCACTGTGCACACCGGGGTCTGAATCTTAATTAATGCAGTTTGTGAAACATAGTAGCGACTCCCTGCACACATGTAAGTTAAAAAAGTTGCTGTAGAGCGCCGAACAAAAATGTCGGCGGCGGAAAAAATTAACCCTTTGCTGTCCCTCGCCATGCGATGTGTGCAACATCAGAGTCGGTTTCAATAAAACAACCTTCAACATGCGACTTGTGCAAAGTTTGTAATGCTGTGGTACATCAGACGTGTTTACAATTGTCCTATATACAATTTTAGGACCAAAGCGGAGTTATATTCTTGCAACATTTCCCCTTTAATTGCTCTGACCAGTTTATCCTTACCAGCTTCACGTTAGCGGTGGATCCCGACACAAGAGCGCGGCCGCCACCAGCATGCACTGGGCCTACAACCGGGCGTCCTCCGAGAAGGCCTGAACAAAATTACTACATTGTTTATTTCTACAATCGCAACGAGATGATAGAAATCCAAAATATGGTAAAGAGCTTCATGCTTTTGAATAAATACGTGTGTCTTAAAGTATTCCTCGGAATAAAAACAATATATAGTTAATAATGCAAAGAGGAAACTCACGCGATGTCACAGGGTCCTGTGCCTGCACGGCGGCGGCTTTAACATCCCCTTTAACGAGCTGTGAAGTATGGCAACAAAATCCGTACAATGGAGTGTACCTTTAATTTGCTGTTTTCCCTCCAATTGCACCTACAACAACATGACATTACCTGTAGTGTAATGTAGATACCTAGGTTTATAAACTGCTTATATATAGTAAAAACAGCACAAGAAGAAATTGTCAGAAACTACATTTAATGACATTAACATCTGTATTAATTCAAGATGCACAGTGAGCAGAAAGTTTTGCTTTACTTCCATCACAACATGAACAATAGTACTATGCGTTGCCTAAAAAGCCTAGTTATGAAAAAAAACACTTATTAATCAACAGAATATTGAATACTTTGATATTTTCAGCCAGATACCTATCAACCTATTTTGATTGGTGAATTTGATAGAATATATCAAATATTAGGCTTCATCTTCAAGTTTGGAAATAAGGTGGATGCTGCACTGAACACTCCACAGAAGAGAGCTACTAGTCACAATCCACAATGTACACTTTCCCTTAAAATATAATTTGTGCAAAATATGTGCATGTTATACTGTTAAAGTAGAGATGTAGTCTCATTTCAGATCTCAGAAATTGGTTGTAATGACATATGAGAACTACATGAGTTTTCTTTTAAGTCTGTAGGTTATAATGTAAACAGTAATTCACTTCTGAAACTTTTTTAACCACTGCAGAGTAGTACAGTAAATCCACATCCCTGCTGCTTCCACATCAGCTCATCAAAAAGTTGTTTGAAAGTGTATGTTTGTTTGTTAATGTCCTTCACACTCATTTAGTCTTTTTTTTCCTCTTTACATCCAAAACAAATCAGTTAACATTTGAAAATTAGATATCATAAGTGGCAGAATGCATCAAATAAAAGAAGCAAAATATGTTGGAAGGCTATGGTGCCAGCCCTTGAATCAGCCAGTCATGTTCACTACTGTCCCTTCCACATTTGTTGGTTTGTTATAGTTGCAACCTATAAGAGAAAATAGAAGATATTATTACATTTTAAAATATCACTATCAAAAACGCCTCTATGCATTGGTGTGCAAACATAAGGACATTTTCACATATATGTAATATGGGTATTATAACCTTCCTTAAGAAAAATGAGACAGTAGAACAGAGAAATCCTTTTGTGACAGCAAGGTTGAAATAAAGAGGTGAAAGAGGGGCGATGGTGCATGGTGTGAAGATAATTAGCTGACATTTTGGGAAGTTGCATGAGAATGTCAAATGTCACTGCGACAGCGTGACAAAGACATACAAGCCAATGAGCCAGCAACAGCAGTTTGTGTGTGTCTATATGTTGTGACAGTGAAGTGGAGCGAGGTAAAGGCTTTGTGGGCTCAGAGGGGGGCTGATGGAAAGATATAGTAAAATGGAGTTCTGATGCTTGTGTGCATGTGTGTTTGTGGTTTGTCATGGGCTACTTTTGGGGACAAATTTCAGACTTTGGACCAGTTAATTGGGAATGGGCTGTGTCCTTAATTAGGAAAAAGCACATTATTGGGTTGTGGTTAAGATGATAAATGTCCAGGAAATGAATGTAAGTCTACTGTATGTCATGTCACCAACATTAGCTGCCCATGTGTGAATATTTTAATGTGTGGTTCATACTCGTTGAAGGTCCATTTAAGACTTCTTCTGCTTCTGCAGCATCTGAGGAGTCAAACAAAAAATGTGGTTTGCTTGGCATATTTACAGAAAACCTCTTCTTAAATATATAATTGTAAACATAATAATAATAATAATAACAATAATAATAATAAAATGAGAAGAAGAAGAATTGTAACAATAAAAATTCCATGGTACCCTCTTTAAACTACATAACCACATAAATGAGTATACATGATACAGTACAGGATCAGTTACTTCAATGAAAGAATGAAGAGCAGAAATATTACAGCAGCAGACTCTATAATAATACACTACCTCTTTTCAGCCTCCTCCTGGCAAGTTTGATTTGATCTTGAAGGATCTGAACCCAGTCTCGTGGCCCAGGCAACTTCTCTATTCTGTGTTCAGTGCAGTATTTCTCTGTAAATACTGCACACAGATAATACAAATATAATAATATTTCCTCAGAAGTTGCAGTGTCACAGTCATTATTTAATTTTTCTCACCTACCTTTAATGGCACCCACAATGTTCTGGTCCAGACCTTTACGGTTGTCATTGAGTCCTCTCTTCCTTTTACCATTTGGCAAAGAGTTAGCCAGGGTAGTGTCATTAAAGAAGGCACACACCTAAAGATACAGCACAGTTCACCACTGCTGAATATTCAGTGAATTCAGCTTTTTAATAAGCTAAATGTGAAGATGTTTGTGTTTATAATAAAGTGTAAGTGATCAGTAATATCACAGGATTGTAAGTTTACCACAATTAAAAGGCCAATGAAGTGGCTCTTTAAAATTGCAGATACGCACCAGTTTGCGGAACAGAAGGCTGCCAGAACGTGTATAGTTGACCAAAATGGAGTCTAACTGAGCCTTTGAAATAAATACATCATATTCCTCTGCAAGACGCACATCAGACTGAAAGAGAATCAAATAGAATAAAGTATGATTTGTAAATAATTGTAAATAAAATGATTTGGATAATCAAACAAAACGTAATTTCTCATATTTACTATACCGAAGTTATGATCTGTGTGAGAGTTTTAAAGAGGTGAGAGGACATTAAGAATCTCCACAACAACAAATCATACCACAGGGCGATAACTGCCTTATAATATCAAAACCACATAAATGGAGTCACATATGCTGAAGAGAGGAGAGGCAGGAATATTTTTTGCTGAGTTTGAAACTCATCTCTTGCTTATCTCCATAAAAACCTTAAAGAAATAAATGCAGCATTGTTTACTTAGCTGATTTCAACACACAGACATTTTCCTATGTAATTTTTGGGATTTTTTACATGCATATTAAATTGGATTAAACTATTTGTAGTTTGTATTAAAGAATAAAAAATTACATACACACACGGTACATGTAGAATAACATGCAGATTACCTGTTCTTCTGTGGCATGAGGTTCCCTCCGTTGGTTTGAAAATTGGAGAGAACTGTGTGTGTTGTTCACAGTTACTGAATTTTTGTGGGGTGGCTGCAGTAAAACCTCTGAGGAGAGGGGATGACTGTTGGGTATGTTAGAGTTTTGGTCTTTATCATCATCCTCCCTCTTTCCAGATTCTGCAGGTGTAACAATGAGTGGTGATTCCCCCACAGTGGAAAGACCTGATCTTCTAATACTAGACACAGACAGTGGTGCCACCTTATAGATTGGCCTCCTCTTGCGGGGCCTACGACAAGGAGCAGGGCCAGAACCAAGACGAGGTTGGCATGATGATGCAGTCTGTTCTTGCCTTTCCAAAGATGCTAGAAAAAGACAGTAGCAAATTCCATTTTCACTATCTCATTCTGTCTCTGTCTTTCGCACAGTCTGAGTATTTGTGTTCTTTTACTGACCTTTTTGAGTCTGCATCAGTCTCCTCATGGCACGCAGTTCCTGCAAAATAGCCTGCAAGGCACCTTTACAGTTACACATACAGCAGGGTGTTTCTGGAGGAGCAGGAGGGTCTATATCTGTTGGAAAGTCAGTAAAGTGTTGGTTGTAATTGTCGACTCAAACATGCCTGCATATTAAGGTGCAACTGACTTTTATGCCATGTCTCTGATAATGAGGCATGTACATGTGTGTATAAATGTTTGACTAGCCAGTCATGTGCATATAATACAGCCTTGTCAGTTATGTACTGAATTATCAGTATCTCCTGTACACAGAGATACATCTGCATGAGGTTTGACCTTCTGCTTGTCTAGTGTTCATTTTCATTTTAATAAAAACATTTAGTGGGTTTTGGTACCCTACCATTAGCCTCATTCATTTTGTTCAGATCCTTGGTACTGTTGAAGATCCGCAGGGCTTTGGAGCGGGTGCTGTACTGACCACAGCCTGGGCCGTTGGGGATTGTGGTGGATATTGATGAAGGTGAAGGCTCCATATCCCCTGCAGAGCTCCAGCTGTCGATCTGGTGTTCCTCTGAAGTAAGAGATGAGGGTGCAGGTTGATGTACCCAAGTCAGATGTCTGGCAGGGGGTGTCATTGTTGAATTGTCTTGCTCTGTTCCCACACGTTGATATACCCTGCTGGTCTTATCACTCAGAAGTCTCATCATTCCTGTGATTTGCTTCTTGATCTCCATGCCCTCATCCCCCAACCAATCTACACAGAGAGAGTGTTATACTGTATTATTAGTTAGATCCTCCATAATAGAATAGTAATAGTAATAGTAGTAGCAATAGTAATAGAAGTAGGCTAATCCTTATAAAAACACATACCGTCATGCACAGCAGCATCCTTTGCTTCCCCATTTGCATCTTTGCAGCTGGAATTCATTGTATACGAAGAGTTAAAATCTGCAAGAAAAACAGTGAGAATTTGTGATGAAACAGTAGTGACAATATTGCAAAAAATCAATCGAAATGTGTTATACAATAACAATATGACAATGTTGCAGCCTTTTGCTGTTTAGTGATGAAGCTCGTGGAGGCTGATGAGGATTGTGATGTTAACTAAAGCAGAACCCCCCACACCCTCCCCATCCCATGAAGAATCCACCTGTAGGTGATATGAAGTAGTGTAGTGAAGAGAGGTGGCCTGGAGCTTATAGCTTCAGCAAAAAGTGAACAATGTAAGCTGCATGTGATGTGATCAGAATACGCAACATATTATATTCTGGACCATTCGCTTTATCAATTCTTAAGAATCTCCTTGCTGGGCTATGTTGAGATTGATCCTTAAGAATCTTTTAAGACTTGAATCAGCAGAGTTAGCTGTGAGGAAAAGCCGACGCAAAGACTATGGGCATTGTCGTGGCCATCGCTTTTGTTTACAGGGTCGTCCGTGCTGACACACAGCGCCAGACAAACAGGCAGGCACAGACGCGCGTCTTGCAAGGTCTTGCATTCATTCATTCATTCATTCATTCAGCAGCCTACCTTCATCCGTGACCAATTTAAAGCTCTGTGACTTCCTTCTCCTCTTCCTTTCCCCAAACTGCATCTTCAGGAGGTGTCTTCAGTAAGTCGTGTAGTCGAAAATCGCTCTTCAGAAGACGAAATCAGTGACTGGATCCACTCAGCAGAATCAGTGTCCGTCTGCTTTATTAATCAGTTAAATTTCTCCCCAGGCTGCGCTACAGATCCTGTCATCGACAGATTTTCACCACGTTAAGCTTAAATACAGCTGTTTAATTATTTGTATGATCTATTCTGGTTCCCATTATGATGCTCGATCTTCCTTTTCGCCATGTAAATAAATTAATGACTTTAATATTTTAAAAAAATCGTCACATATTCCTTTGCGCCACCTGATGGTATGTTCTCATCCATAAGGTCGACTCAGACATTTGCCACTGTCCAGACAGGAGTAGCATTTGAACAAGTGCAGTTATGAAACCACTTTATTATTCGATCAGGTGGAATCGGAAAGTTTTTCTTGATTGATTAATACCATATGATTAATCACCAGAGCGTTTATTGTTATTAGTGAAGGCAAAAAGAATCTGAGCAGCACCTCTGATTTTGACAGGAGTAAGCAGACGGACACTAGTTCAGCTGGTAACTCACTTGACATGTAACTAAATGTTTTAGACTCATTTTTTAGAAGATATCATGTCTTTGATGGTAGGCAGGGATTAAATTAAATCTTACATTTTTGATTCATGTATTGTGAATATCTCACTTAAGCCGATGTGCATCAAAGGATAATTTTTTCTCCTCACTGTCATGACCTGGTTCCAGGCAAATTCTGAGTCACTGGCAGAAAATAGGAGGAATTGGTATGTTAGGTATATTTTTTTCATTTTCATTTTCAATCTCCATTAGAGAGAAGACTGATCCTCTAAAAGACCATTTGTGAATGGTAATATAACAAATCGAAGACACGTTTGTAGCAGGAGCCACGAATTGGGTGAGATGGTGTAGGGGATGTTTAATAAATTGCACGACAAGTGGAAGATTGGAACTGACTTTATTCAATTATGTTTTAAAAATCTAGCCAGTGACAAGATTTGACAAGTTTAGCTCAAGAGCAGAATTTGAACAGTCGAGTTTTCAAAACAAGTAAAATCCACTGTTGTAGCCTACACAGACATTGACTTTTTACACTTTCTTACATGTATAGTGAATATAGTGGAAGTGCAATATGTTAACATTCATACAGTAGCCTACTTTAACAATACTGTGTCTATTCGTGTCTAAATGGAAAAATCTGTGAGAATCTTTTCAACTTTTCCACAACATATTCATGTAGGTCTACAGTTTATGGATGTGCAATTTCATGTTGAGTAACCTAGAATTGCCGAATTCTCGTTGTTTTTATTAGAAATCGGGTTGAGAGCCCAAATTGTAAAATTATTTATGGAAGTCCAAAATAATTAAAATCAGCATGACTTGACAATAACTATGAATCAAGAGAATAGAATCTAAAGCAGTATTGTTTTAATTTATTCAAAGGAATGTATAAACAGAAAATAATACCTTAGTTAAATCACGTATAGAGGAAAAATAGATAAATAATTTGATTATACGTCTTTTCATAATTTAATTTTGAAGTCGTCACCAAAACAAAGTGAATCTGCTGAATCTTACACTGAAAGTCTGTGGTCGGCTGTTTTAGGTTAACTTCCGGTATAGGCGACTCGCCACTTTGCGTTGTAACAAGAGGCTCAGCATGTGTATTTGTTGAGGCAAATAGTTAACAACCATTATTACGTTATTGGCATGGATATACTTAAAGCTGAAATCGCAAGGAAGAGGAAACTCCTCGAAGAAAAGGAGCTTGTTGACGTGAGTCTCCAAAGTTGGTTGTGTTGTTTGCTAGCTAGCCCTGTTGCTAAAACGTTAGCTAAGATTTGTTTCAATATAAGTCAACGTTCTGTGTGTATCGCATGTAGATGCTGAAAAAGCTAAGAGATACTGAAAAAGCTAAGAGATTATCTCTATCACACTATAACAGAGAATAATGTTATGGTCTAACGTTACTCTAATTGTCTAAACTATAATTGGCTCTTCATAATATGTTATCTGTTTTTGTTTGGACCGAGGGGTTCAAGCCCACCCAAAACACTTTGAATTACAATTGGGCTTTCTTATTTGATATATCTGATTTGTTGAAAATATAGTTTATTAACTGGAATTGTCAAATGCTTTCATTCAATGTGTCCTCATTTTCAGCCCATTAAAGGGCAAGAAAAATAATTTTGAAGTATCATTATGAAAGAAATGTATGTCTTTAATGTCATAGTAAAAGGAAAAATATAAATATTATTCTAGCACTGTCAGTATGAATTATTCATTGGGTTGTAGAGTGAAAGAAGTGTGAAAAAGCTTATAAACTTTATGTCTCCAGGACTCCAAGAAATTCTTCAAGAGGTCTGATCTTGCCCGCAAGGAGCAAGAAGATTACTTCAGAAGATGTGGATATAAGGTACTTTCACTCTCTTTCTTTCTTTCTCTCTCTCTCTCTCTCTCTCTCTCTCTCTCTCTCTCTCTCNCACACACACACACACACACACACACACACACACACACACCTAACTAACACTTTTCATCAATTCATTTGCCATTCAGCCCTTTCCTGTGAAACACTTTAGTACTGTAGTTAAACTTTTTCCCCCCCAGGAAATAGAAAAGCTCAGGTATTTCTCAGGTGTACACTAGTGTTTGTATCTGTGTTTACTGTGATGTTTCTCCCAAACCTGCCTCTGCTGCCTGCATCTGTAGGTTCAGAGAGAGCCTCCTGAGAGCCAGGTATGGGTTTGCACAGTGAAATTAGCTGAGAGGATGCATGATGAAAGGATAAAACACACTGTGTCCCAAAAGCTTCCACTTCCTTGGCATCCCTTTTCAGAGTTCACTGAAAAAGACTGGTGAAGGTGACAGCAGACATAAAATGACAGAGAGATATTTATTTTCTAGTCTCAAAGAGGTGACTCAGTCAATCTGAAAACACTTAGTAATTTGATGTAAAGCCTTTTAGAAGTTAATTTTCAATAGCTTTATTCTGATCACTGTGCATATTAAGCTGGACCAGTTACATCTTACAAACTGCTGAAAAAGTCCACAGTGAAAAAGGAAGGGAACAAGGAAAGGAAGCTGCAAAGCCAAACAGGGACACAGCCTTGATGTGGATTTCAGCATGGGGTACTTAACTAATATAGAAGATAATTCTGTTATCGAGCTGCACTTTTGTTTTGCATTTAATCTGTGACAGCAGCTTTGTTGTTTAGACCAAATATGAGTTTTTCCTGGTGTTGTGTCACTAGTTTGCATTGCCTTGTAACAGTCGCTCATTGGAAAACTGCATTTCTGTTTTACTTTGTGCAAGGCTTAAGATGTCAGACTTACTGCTCTTTGCACACTGTGCAGTGCACTGTGTTTATTTGAGCAAGGGTGATTGTTTGTTTGGAAGGCTTCTGGCATCACTTTCTTATAGATTGTGCTGCTTAAACCACAATCTAAGAGTGCCAATTTGCATGTGCCTATAAAAGCATGAACTGGTAGCATACTTTGAATTTCCTTATTGAATATTTTATATTATTAAAATAGTATGTTTTCCAGTGATTAGGTTTTGGTGTTGCAGCCAGCATGAAAATGAAACTTATGACATTAATTGTAATACTCAATATACTTGCTTTTATTGGTAAATACAGATTATTAAGTCACTGCAGGCACTGCAGAGACACATGTTAATCTGTGCAGTCCAGTTTATTATAGTGATACTCATCCTTTTTAATCTTGAGGTCACTTCTCATGAGGATATTAGACTTGCTTTTCATACATCCCAGTTCTATTACTTTTTATCAGCACCTGGCCAGAAAAAGCAATCTTCTAATATTATCGAGTTCTGGCCTTTCATATTACACTGTTGACACATGCTTAGGTCATAGACTCCATCATTACTGTTGCGGCTGTAAAACAGTGGATAATTAGTTTGACCGTCAGGCAAATCCTGCAAATTAACTATTTTCATTATTGGAATTTGATCTGTTTAGTCCAGTTACATTTGGAAAGTCAAGATGAGCTACAGAACTAAAATATTTTATTTCCATTCAAGTTAGCAGAGAGCGAAGCCGATGTTAATCAGCCTAGCGGATGGAATTCTATACTGTGCATGCTCTGCCCATAGAGCATGGGCAGTATGCATTCATCCAGCCAATGTGAGAATGTCAAACTCCACTCCAGAGTTAAAGTCTGTATAATATGACATACAGATACCCTAATCTGGTGTTGATCAGCTTAATCAGCATTGTGTGAACTTATTTGGTGATGACCTGACAGATGTTCATTTATGTGTGAAAGTTATGCATTGCAAGTTTAAATTAAATGTATTTTTGTTGCCTCCATGTTTTCCTGAAGATTGATAAAAAGGAGGAAGATGAGCCATCTACCTCAGCTAATCCAGTGTTAGAACTGGAACTGACAGAGGAGAAGCTACCAATGACACTGTCACGACAGGAGGTGAGTTAGTATAAATATGAAGATCCTTCTCTATAATTTTCTTTATATACCACATATTAAATGTGTCTTTTTTTGCGTAGGTAATTCGCCGCCTAAGAGAACGAGGGGAACCAATCCGCCTGTTTGGAGAGTCTGATTATGATGCCTTCCAGAGACTCAGAAAGATTGAGATTCTGACCCCAGAAGTGAACAAGGTAGGACTGAGGCTGTCTTGGGTTGAGAGACTATTACAGTGTGTTGGTTCAGTTCCATCCTGTTTAGGAGTAAATACACACTGCTGCTTCTGTGTGTTACACTATTCATACCTTTTTGTTAAGAGACCCTATATACACATGTACTGTTCTATGAGCTTTCACTATACAGAATCATGTGTTAAATAAACTCTGAATTTCATTTTAACATCACAGTTTTTCACATTTTCATGAGTTGAGAAATGATGGAAAGGCATCATTTTGCTGATTGAACCTGTTTTGACCTTTTGTGTAGGGTTTGAGAAATGACCTGAAGGCAGCCATGGATAAGATTGACCAGCAGTACCTGAATGAAATAGTCGGGGGAACAGAGTCAGGAGAATTGGACACACAACACGACCTAAAAGTGCATGAAGAAAACACCACTATAGAAGAACTGGAGGTATAGTGAATACTCTATAACATAAGTGAGGGAGAATCTTCCCAGATTATGAAAATGCTTTCTTTCAGTTTTTTATGATTGTTAAATGTTCAAATGAATCACAGCTGCACACTGATCACGAATCTATTAGATATGTAAAATATCAATTTTCAGCTTTAGTAAATTAGGTCAGTGACTCAGTTTTGCTCTCATTCATAATTTCTCCCACAGGCTCTTGGCAAAACGCTGGGTACAGGAGACGATCACGGAGATCAAGATGTTATTGACAAGTTTTTGAGGGTGAGACAAGAAAACAATGCTCTGCCTTTAATCTAGAGGGAGCTATTGGATAAAAAGTTCTGTTGCTGCTACTCATGTTATTGTTGTCGTTTTTGTCATCATTGCAACGCTTGGTAATGTTTTGTCAACAACAATATTTTATTTCAGTTTCTTCTTGGAGTCTGGGCCAAAGATCTTAACAGTCGAGAGGACCACGTGAAGCGCAGTGTTCAGGGCAAGCTGGCCAGTGCAACTCACTCACAGACAGAGTCCTATCTCAAACCTCTCTTCAGGAAGCTCAGAAAGAAGGTAAAGTTTGTTAGGGGATATGATTTAAGTTGTTTTTGTTTTGTTTTTGTCATTTTTAATTATTTTTATTTCAATATTATGTATTTCAGAGTTTGCCAGCTGACATCAAAGAGTCAATCACAGACATCATTAAGTTCATGTTGGAGAGGGAATATGTTAAGGTTTGTCAAGATCTGAAAAAATANAATCACAGACATCATTAAGTTCATGTTGGAGAGGGAATATGTAAAGGTTTGTCAAGATCTGAAAAAATGTGTTTTTGACCATCTTAGTTCCTTTTATAATTACAAATCAACAGCTACATGTTTTAAAGACTATTTTTTTCCAGGCAAATGATGCATATCTGCAGATGGCCATTGGTAATGCTCCCTGGCCTATTGGTGTTACCATGGTGGGTATCCATGCCCGTACCGGTCGAGAAAAGATCTTCTCCAAACATGTGGCCCATGTTCTCAATGATGAGACACAGAGAAAATACATTCAGGTGAGACCCTGACATTTTTCCCTAATGGATGGTGTTTAAATTTGATCAAATACAATCCAACAGTGACTGCAAGATAATTTGATAGTGTTGGTATTTATCTGTCTCATCTTTGTGATACTCTTTAAATTCAACTCTTCTCAAATCTCCACATCTGTTTGATGGATTAGTGCAAAATTATTTAGTGGGAGTCATGATGAATCCTTCTGACTTTGATGATCTCACGACCTTTCCTCTATGCTACTCTGAGATTCAGCTTTATGATTTTGAGTAAAATGCAGCAACGACTATAGATATAT